>LUGF01000909.1:51608-65047 GCA_001625245.1 Calycopis cecrops
ACAACCTAACAACTTCGAACCTATCGGGTTAATTTGGTTCGTATGACCCACTATGATTAATTATTACAACACATCCATATAAGATAATATTTGATCCTTAAAAATTGATATAAGTTCCTATTTATAAAGGTAAAACGGATAAAATTCTGTAAAATAGTAACGCCGAGAGTATATTTTACGCAACGTTTTATTTGCCCTTTTCATAGAATCAAGTTCATTTTTAAAGAAGTAAACAAAAGTCCAGTACCATGAAGGAGCTGACAATTAAGTTGCTTTTTTTATCAGAATGAGTAAATTTTGAAAGCTTTTGAATTGCAATTTATTTTCCACTTTTTAGCTTAATAAAAATCGACAAACTAACATCCCTGAAGTGAAATATATCAACACTTATCGCTGTAACCGCTGAATAATAAACGATTATTGTAAACTTTTTGTATCGAAAACATAAATATTATATGACATGTTAATATTAATATGTCATTGTAACTACAACAATTAAAATCAATAATTAAGTTTTACTTCAGTTGTGTGGTCTAAAGCACCCATTTTATTATATTACAACTTAATATTTTTGACAAAAGTGTTCCAACAATCTATATATATAAAACTCAAACGTGACATAGCCATCTATCAACGCACAGCCCAAACCACTGGACGGATCAAGCTGAAAATTGGCTTCAAGGTAGATGTTACGACGTAGGCATCCGCTAAGAAAGGATTTTTAGAAATTCAACCCCTAAGGGGGCAAAATAGGGTGGTGAAATTTATATGGACTTCTTAGAAATTAACGCGGGTGAAACCGCGGGGGACAGCTATTCAAGTATAATATAGAAATAAACAATTACAATTTAACATAAATTGAATAAAAATAACAAAAAAATATCATTAAAATAGACTGGCAACCCTGTTACTGCTGGATCTTAATAACAAACGATTATTGAAAGACGGTTCCGAGCAACTCCCTCCCTTTGTTAAATAGCTCTTATCGATTACTGCCAATGCATTTATCTGTCTTGGCGTCTGTAACAGGATAAGAGGATACTCGCCGTAGATCTTATTAATTGAACATACAAATATCCAGCAAAAGTAAACGAGCAGTTGAATTATTACGCTTATGTACCTTCACATCAAAGTGCAGAGCTGTTGCCCTCTTTCGCTGTGGCCCCATATTGATCACCGAAAAAGGATACACGCACGAATAACGATAGCAGCTGTCATTTTGTGACAGTATAGTGTGAGAGGGAGGTACCTCCACATTTATTTTTTGTTATTGCTACGAGTCCCGCCATCTAGCCTACAACAACAACAACGTAAATCAGAGGGAAGTTGCAGAGGACGGCGCCGGGCGCGCCCCACCTACGTGCAACGCGGCAAGCTTCACACAATCTACCAACTCGTTAATAAAACATATGTACGACTTGAATATCTCACAACTAATTCAAAAAAATATACGTTAGAAACATTCGGTATTTCTTTTAATACACATCACGAACAGATATAGAGGCGGGTAAACTAACTGTCTTCAAATGACTGCCGACGTCTATAGTCTTCCACATCATTGATATTATGCATATTTCTTGACATCTTTAGGGCAACGAGAACTCGCAGATCCACGATTCGCGACTTTTGACGGCGGTATTGTGAAAGTGAAATTCCCGGTTTTAATAGCCAAAGGCTTCGACTAGTCGATTGCCCTTTTATTAACCATCAAAACTATAGTCATCAAAACTGATATCTAAAAATCGTCTATGGCCCTATTATTCGGCTTCGAAGCGACGGCCGTAGTACCGTTACGTACGTCATGAAACCTTACGTAAATCAAATCTCCATAAAATTTGCGACATCTGATAATACCTCCCCTAACCAAAGGACGATTTTCGGAAAAAAAAATTATATAAGAAATCAACAATCGGAGATATCAGGATAATATTTCCACAGAAAAGATCAAATTGAATATTTGGATATTGAAAAAGTTCATATAAGTAATATGATGTTCCATTTCGATATGTAAATCTAATAAACTTTAATTCTATAGAGATAAACAACCCTTCGTCTTCGAAACCATTGTACATCAAGACCCTTACAAAAGAAATACTTCTAGCATAATTTCAGCTTTTTGTAGTATATTTTATATTTTTTTATAGTACATGAACACAGGCAGTCAAAGCTTTGACGACCAGCGCCCAGCTGTTTGAACGATATCTTAGAGCTTGTTTATTAATATTTACCTACTCTATGGTATGGTGATATGGACATAATAATCAGAACAGAGACAGTGGTTTTGAAATTTGTATAATGCTAACACTAAAATTATTTTAAATTCCTAGATTTTTGAGCGGCGAGCGATGCAATTTCTCTCGACGGTTCGGCTTAAGTCAACAGTGACCGCAAATCAGGGAGAGCTGATTCAGTATAAAGTAATATAAGGCTCTGTGATAAAGTCTGAATTTGATATTGCAATTGGAAGATTTGGAAATTGAAAGAGTCAATCGTCATTTGCATACTCATTGTTATGTAACATTTCGGTTCTGCTACTAAAATATAGGGTTAATATAATATAATAATATATAACCACTAAAGACGAGTGGGCAAAGTGCTTTTCTTAGTGGTTCTATCGAATGCAGCGATGTATTGATGTAAATGGACACTATTTTGAAAAGATATAATGAAACTAATAACTTGCTAGTTTGCTCAGTTTTTGATTTTCTAAAAACTTTCAGTTTGACCCTCGTATAGTGATAATGAATATTATTTTTCTGATACGTGATATATTATATGAAATATGATGATGTTTATGAAGATTTAATTTCTATTATACCTACAGCAATAATATCATAGTAATATCCCGCTTTAATCATGGATCATCGGATGTTTATCTATGTACTTAAGTAATTAAAATCTTAAATCTGTATATTATTACGTGAAGCAAAAACTTTAGGAACATTTTCTTCTTTTAACACTACGTATTTTGTATTTTTTAGTAATTTTACTACTACTAATATAGGAGAAATATAGACAAAGAAGATTGATAATCACAGCAGATGCTGCACTGCTCCATTCTCATTTCTAGACAGAAGGTCCATTTCACCAGTGGCTCGGAGTAATTATGGCCGATAATGAAGGCCGTTAACTGAATAGCTAATTAAGCTAATTGTCTGAGACAAATAGACACAGGCACGCGTTCGGTGCGGAATATTCAGCGAAGCGTCAACATTCGCTTCTTTCCGACCAAGAGCGGTAAAATTGTTAAAGGGAGACTATTATTTTACCATTACATAATAATGTTATCTGTTATCATTAGATAATAATGTAAATTTTTATTGTAATAAATAATATTTGAACGTTAACTTCCATTTTTATATGATAAAATGGTAAGTAATTTATAGTCCTTGCCTTGTATATTTAAGTACCTATACAATGTATGAAACTGTGA
The DNA here is from genome assembly GCA_001625245.1 of Calycopis cecrops. Taxonomy (NCBI): domain Eukaryota; kingdom Metazoa; phylum Arthropoda; class Insecta; order Lepidoptera; family Lycaenidae; genus Calycopis; species Calycopis cecrops. Next base: position 55,042 of record LUGF01000909.1, read on the forward strand.
TTATTTTGTACATTTAATCCTAAATGATAATTTTGAATAACATTGTTATTCTCACTCATGAACATTCACGCGAAACGTGATAATAGCTGTCAATATACAATACAATAGCTTCAAGTCGATATTATTTAAGCGACAGTTATCTTCCCGATCGTTTCGTTAGTACTTATAAAAATAATAATTTACGGCTTATGAGAGAGGATCTGTAATAGGGTTCCGTTTTTACCTTTTAGGTACGGAACCCTAAAAAGGTGTTAAAAAAAACGCAAACTCGACGACATAGTAACTTCGCATAACAAGGCGGAACTTCCGTTGAACAGTCACATGTTTCTGTCACCCACGGCACGCAGAGATAAGCTGCTTCTGATGTGGTGGACATTTGCGCGATGCAAAAAGTTATAACTTCACAGATACTCTGCTGTTTTTATATGAGATATGTAGATGTGTTTAAGTTCAATTTATATAGCACTATTACTAGATTAATACACAATTAACAACCAAGAGAACTATCGGTATGTTTAAGTTGATTTTTATGTAATTTTTGAAATACTATACTATAATCATCATCTTCCAAATTTTCATTATCTTTAAACTATTGTAAAAGTAAGTGCTGATCTAGTTGAATAAGATAAAGAACGACTGAATTTCAAACTCTCCCTTGTTCCATTAACACCGGTGTGAAATGAGCTATTTTGCTACTGTGTTTTTTTATGTATGGGGCAAACGAGCAGTCCGAGCCATTTTTGTGACGCCCATAGACATCCGCATAGAGGCCATACAGATGCGCTGGCCTCCTCTCTCCCCCCACCTCCATAGGCCACCGGCTACTCATATACCACACGTAACATGACAATTTAGCTGTCATTTTACGCCGGTCTCGTGTAAGCGAGAGGTATCTCCCAGGTCGTGCCGACCCCATTCGGCTGTATGCAGTGTGTTTTGTGAACGTGACGTTTGGCGGGATGGGATGATGGAGAATAAATCACCTAAATCTTAGTGTCTAGGGGCAATGGTGGTCATCAATATAGATTATTTTGTAAAGAATTTTTTTTATAATTTAAGAGACAAATGAAGAAGATGAGCCTATTAATGCCTACAGATGTATACATCCTCATGATTGCTATGTAGATGTGTAGTCCTCTCTTATTCCTCGTCTTATACAGGTAATAAATAATAATATGAGGTAGTGCCACACTGCATGCATGCATGAAGCCGATTGGGCCGATACGACCGGGGAAGTTGATCTCGCTTACACGAAACCGGCGTAAAGTGACAGCTATGCTGTCGCGTTCCGTGTAGTAGTAGCCGTCACTTCCCGGCAGTACCATGTGGAAGACAGCTCACGGTTGTGCCGGTTCAATTCGCAGTAATGCAGCATGCCACAACTTCTTAAGCTTTGGCCTTCTCTTCAACACCATAGCGTGATATGTGAAGTGTGCCGTGCCTATCCTATAATAAAAACGTTATACTACTTAACCTATTGTTAATGTGAGTCTAGATAGTCCAAAGATCAAGATTCATCTCTTAGGCTATAAAAGCTGACTGCGTAAGATGAGAATTTGATAACAAATAATGAAGCAACTTAATTTAAAGTTGTGTAACCATAAGCAGTGACGTAATTAAGTAAAATTATTTAATTCAATTAGTTTGTAAATTTAAATAACCAAAAACTGAGAAAGTTTCAAATTTAATTGTGAAACGTGACCGAATCTGTTCCTAAACTTAAAATCGTATTTCAAAGAAGCAATATAAACGAACTAGGGCATTTATGCAGACCGAAAGTTTAAATATAAATATCGAATTAGAGAATGTTCTTGGAATATCTTACGATATTTGTTACTATGGTGGGTCTTTTTGGGGTTCACTTTTGCTTTTATACGGGGGACAAATGCGGCAGCCAGATAGTTTGGTAAATATCTCAAATATAAACTTTCGTCTAGGGCCTATGCAGACGTATTGTTCTTTTCCTCCCTTTAGGGGAAGTTATTTATTGTATTTACCTAAGACGGCTCAGAAAGGTCCGAGCTGTCTTAGATAAATACAATAAATAATCTTAGTAATAAACATAAGTGATGTTATCAACATAGGGACTTTAAATTTTATATATTATACATTGAAATGTAATAAAATATTTTTATAACTTTATATATAAATATGAATGTTTGTCTGTATGTTTTTTATAGAATGGTAAACTATATATTTGATCATATTGTGATGATCTTTAACAAAAAAAGAGTTTGTAGCAACTTCGACAGATGGCTCCACAAGTAGCATCGCACGCAGGGTACAGCTAGTTTCTTATTAAAGAGGATGCTAAAGGCTGGCAGTGTTGCAATATCACCTCATTAATAATTACAGGTATGCCAACTTTCAGCGTTATCTAATTATTTTTTTCTTTATGTAAAAAAAAAGTCAATTGTGCTATGATAAATGCTGCAAATTTTGGCATCACAATTATAATCACATCTATAAAACAGATAGTTATCGAGAACAAGTGTTATAACATTTAATTTAATCATTGTCACATTTTAATTCATTTATTAATACTAGCAATTAACAATCGTGCTGCGATAAATTAGTAGTTAAATACAAGGTTCTTTTTTTCCAACGATAGATTATAAAAAATATAGGTATATATTATTTGACACAAATGTAAGTAAAATATTATTATGCTGAAACATACACAAATGCACACACACACACACATACACACACATATACACACACATTCACAATACACATACACATACAATACACACATAAATTCACTGGTTAAGCGCTCTCTCGTCGTCATAAAGGGCAGTAACTGAAAACCAGTGGATCTAGCTTATGCTGGATCATATGCACTGAATTACTAACCCATTTGCGTCGCTACAGCACATAAATACACGATATGAATACTCATTGTGTTGAGACATTATGTTAGATTAAGATTATTTTTTTTTTATGTATTCAATTTCTCTTCAAAATTGTTGTTCTGTAATCGTCCTGTATGGTTGCAAATAAAGTTTTATCTATCTATCTATATCTTATAATTAGAGCCCTGGTATTGTAACGTAACTCGTAATGTCAAACTTTACATAATATTACAGGATCTAAATCCTTTAAGTTCGAGTTATAGGCGAGAGCGACTTGATTTCTTAAGTAGATAATTAATATAAGTCTGTAAAGATACAAAATATACAGTGGTTATTCGATTGATAGAGGTGCGTGGGTAGTTCTAGTCGACAAGATCGTAACGTTTCATCAAGTTTTCCTAATGTTAATGTGGCTTAATTAGACAAACAGAGAGGCAGAGAAGATTTCGAGACACTTTGGTAACTTTGTATTAGGTAACTGGATAGATAAATAAATCATTGGTGTGAATGCTACAAAATATAAAGAACACCACATAGATGAAGATGAACGCACTTCACAATCATCCTGAAGCACAAAAAATACTAGCTTGATATTGTATAAATTCAATTCTCTAAAATCGTATTAACAACCAATAGATGTACCTTCATTGAAAAATATGATTATCAATTCAAAAAAATAAATATATAGACAAATTGAAATAACGCTTGTGAATTAATTTAAAAGAAAGCATCTTGTGCCAAATGGCATCGTAATCCCTAGCTCGACTGGAAAGCAAAATAGAATAGGACGTTTCGTGTATGAATTCAAGGTTTTCTGGTATACTACTTACTATCGTAATACGATTGCTATAAAGCTTACATTCGCGGAGCACAGTCAGTATAATACTCGTAAGGATAGTACACCAAATCGTAATGTAAGAAACATTGTATATTCCTTTAAGCTTCTGTAATTTAATACAACGACAAGAGTGTTGTAATGATTCAACGTTGAGGTACATGTAATTTGAAAGCAGGTAAAAGAAAGACTGAAAAAGTAGTCGCGATATGAAGCTTTTAAACATTGTGAATTTATTATAATAAAGAGAAGTGTCATTCCTGGAAGTCTGTGTCCCGTTTCTTCGTGGGAACGAAGTGGATTCGTGGGAACCATCTCAGGCATTAACATATCCCCTCAGTAGTCCGACGTATCAGTAGGTGAGCACGCCTGCCGAAATTGAGGAATGATTGTCATCGTAAGCTCCTGGTGAAAGCGCGGAAGAATGCCACCCGGCTCCCCGTACTTCCGTCACTGAGCGGTAGTAAGTAGCACCCCGGTTTTTTAGTCCGTGAGAGTCGGACACTACCTGCCCGCAGCTCTCCCAATACGGGGTGTCCACAACGGATTTTTCCGGAAAAAAAGAAAAATGCCATGCTGCATTGTAGCCAAATTAGGCCGTCCAGATTGAAGATATAAATTTTGCTTAAATGATATCCCCGCAAAATGACAGTTGTGCATTAGCGATTTGTATGGCTTGTGATTTTTGAAGTTAATACTTCTGCTTTTCTTATATAATTATGAATGAGCGTAGATAACCATTACAAAGCTGCTTGTCCTGCTCCCCTTTTCCTATAAAAACGACGACATACAAAAAGAAGGTCAATTCGACATTAAGGTACATTGTTTAACCTCAAAACCTGAAACTTTCGAAAAAATTATTATTATATTGTGGAAACAAATGTGACATATTATGCTAACAACTCTGTTTAGGTCCTAACTGAACGTCGCGCATCGTTTACTACATGAAGTGTTTATGTTGTGAATTTTTCACGAAGAATTATATCGAAGGAGGTTTTGGTTCCTTTCTTAGCAGGAACTTAATCTTAATACTTTTTAACTTTCGCGTTGCATGATTATTTCATTTATGCATAAATTAAAAAATTAACTGAATCTTAATAAGAAGATAATAAATAATATTTAATTTATATTTCACTTAATTCATAAGTGGTTGTTATATTATACGTTATTACCACCATGATGTATCAGTATGGTGTCCGTCCTTTGGCGAAGCAGAGACACGCATCTGGGTCATCGCTGTTAGAATTACATATATGGTCGTCACGCGTCCCCAAAATGATCCGATTGTTGGTTATACTTTAATAATACTGGGGAGAAATTAATTTTAACGTAAATAAAGTAAGATTGAAGCGAATTTTAAATTCACAATCGATCCGTTAAAAGCTGCAGGAACGCAATAAATAAAATAAAACAGAATACGATTTTGAGAGCGACGCAATATGCTACGTGAATTAAATATGTATAGCAATGTACGAAGAACGAAATTTTAAATATTATTATGTACTCTCAGAAACACCAGCTAACTTTGTAGCGAGAGATTCAATTGTTGTCTGTTGCGTGCGTTGTAAATATGCTAATTACTGTCTTGTTTAAAGATAGATAGATAGATGACAAGAATAAAAAATTGCCAAGACGAGACCTAATATCCCACCGTCGAAAAGTGATCAAATCTTAGTAGATACAAACTTCTAATCGCCCTAACTCAAAATATCCTAAATTCACTAATTCTGCAATGTGTTCCATTTTTTTAGCGCAGAGGGTGAATGAGCCACAGACATCTACAACACCAGGTGCTTTACGTTGCCGACCTTTGAGATGAAAGTAGGCTATTTCCTCGAAGATCCCGACATTAAATCGGTCCGGAAATACTGCAGCTGATTCTGCAAAGAAGTAGTGTACGGAACAGTTTCAGTCCCTTATTGTGATATTAGTAATGTAAGTATGTGGATACGTCGTAGGTACAACAATATCCAAAGATCTCGTTTGAGAACTATGCTATACAAAATAAAATAACAATTATTTAGTCCTTTAAAAGCAAGATTATTCCTACTTACTTTGAGTCTGATCTTGCTGTGACTTACATCCTGATTCCTGCTATTTCCTCCGCACTTTATTTGCTGCCTTGAACATATGTTTTGATTTCTTAATGGTGATGTTATTAAAAATACATCAAGGTTTTTACTCCGCTAAGTCATAACTTGGTGTGCCAGTAGTAAAATACGTGGAGAAATACAATATTACTTATCCGAAATAGCCGACCAGGAGATTTTTGCATGAAAAATCAATCGTAATATGTGACAAGGATGTAATATATAAATACCTCTTATCGCATACATTAAAAATTAAAACTAGGAAATATGTTTAGCTTATATTCGTTGACACATTAACAGGTCATGTCTTCGTGAATTAACATAGTGAAGTCGGGGCTAAATAGGTTAAGGTAAACTCCTTGGGGGAAGCATGTTCAACCTAAGGGGATGCTTGCTTTCCCTTATAAGATTCTACCTAACCTAAGATTCTACTCTTATAAGAAGAAGAGACAAAAAGGAGAAGGCGTTTTTGGGCATAGAACAACCGGACGACGATAATATGACGTATGTCTGTTAGTTGACATACTAGCCGTCACATGCCCAAATAATTAGCTACGAAGCACCTCACCAAAGACAGCGCTGATAGCACCTACTACCGAGGACTTTGTTAACATTCTACATTTGTGTGTCGCGAACCCTAACCTACACCGGAGCAGCAAACCCAACCCATGTGACGACGCGTGGCGGCTTATGTCTTGCTTAAATATTACCTCCGTAAAGTGAAAGCTACGTAGTCGCGTTTCGCGCGGTTTGTGTATCCGTTGACCCGTTGAAGGGAAGAAGAACAATAATCATGCGTATATCCATCAGTCATCAAACTCTGACTCCGGCTCCAACTGCTCGTTTGTCCTTTTAAATAACATAAATTAAAAAAAAAATACTAGGTTACGAAGTAATGACGGAATAAAGAAATGCTTTTATAATAAACGAAAAATAAATTTTCAATTTCGCATGTCCTCCAATTTGGTGTTCCGTTCTAATTGTGTTTCACAGAGCAAACATTTTTTAATATTTGATTGTCTTACAAAGTCTTCCGTTTATTTGTTACGTTTCAGAACATTTATATAAATAAAGTATTTCATTTTACAATTCATTGCTTAAGATTAAAAACAACATTCGTATTGAAAAAGGCGCTCATCGTCTTCTTCAGATTTTTTTTACTCTGACTTGGCCCACCGCTTTAGTCCTTCTCGTCTGGATCGACAGCGGCAACTACTGTGACCCTATGATATGATTGCAATGAGCTCGAGGGCCAAGCCGAAGCAAGAGGAGGAAATCATTCAGTTTGTATAGCATATTTAGACAAACAAAATATGTCCAAATTGATCTGTATGAGGAATAATACAATTGTCTATTTTTTTAATATTTATTAATTATTCTTTGTACAGAGACACAAAAACACATCTAAAAGCTTTAGATGTACAGCTTTAGGTTACAAACATCACAGAACATGTATATTTGAAAGGTTACATTCGTCGACTCTATTTAAAACACAAAAATAATAGCATTAATCAATATTTTCATTGTTATAAACTTGATGAATTAAAATAACAAAGGCCATACCATTATTCGCAACATTCAGCTCGAGGGCACTTGGAAAAAATAAGGATATTATGCGGCAAAATGTCGGATCGTATATTATCATAAGTGGTACATTCCAGCTTCTGATGTGTGCGTCAGTTTAGAATATCATCACATCGTCTTATTGTTATTGTTATAACAACTTATCCTCGATTATCTTATACTTCAAACGAGCAATTTTTGTGTACATATTTCTATAAAGTGGATCTCGGAAACGGCTCCAAAGGTTTTTACAAAATTTAAAACGCAGGTGGTTTCCGGGGCGATAATTCAATACAGCTAGGTTTTTTTAGAACATGTTTTTATAACGATGTTTTCAGACAATAAAAAAACTGCTCCAATATTATAAGAATACTTAGGTAAATTTCACAATCTCCTCTAAGGTGTCAATAGTTCAGTTGGGGCAATAGTCGAGCTGCCCGGAATTAAAATAGTCATCAACAATTCGAGTCTTTGAACATAATCAAATGGATTGAGCTGATATCGTTGGGCCCCTGCTCAAAGGTGAGAGCAGTGCTCCATCCAGTACCCATATTATATGGTCAGACCTGCAAACCATCAAACCCTTGTAAAGTTGCAGTCGATGTCCTGGCGTGAAGTACTGCTTTGTCTACTCAGCACACCATATTTTTTGAAGCAAGTATCGCCTTTGTTTTCAAGTGACCGCAGAACTGAACATTACTCGATGTATTTATAGTCATGACTGTTAGCATGACGACGCTTAGCAGCCCATTTCAGTCAAATAGGAAATAAAAATTGCCTACTGTGATATAATAAATCAGCCAACCATCAACAAACTTAATTATGTTCAAATACATTTTTATGGTATAGAGGGCAAACGAGCAGTCGGTGCCATTGTCATGACTACCGACGCCCATAGACATTCGCATAGGGGCTATACAGATGCGCTGCTCTTCTTTCTTCCTTTCGAAACGCGACAGCACAGATATCACTTTGCGCCAGTCACGTGTAATATATATATATTGATAGCAATCAATGTATTATTACAAATTCAAAAGTAGAATAAATTAATATAAAATAATGTAGTAAACAATACAATCCACGATTCAGCGAAACAGAACAGCACCACAATGAGCGGTTGATATAATCCCACCGATACGTTTAATATAATCCGCGTGTTTCAATGTTTTGATACACCAACATATTATTTATGATAGGATGATGTTTATTTGAAAACGAACTAGCAGTAATAGATTTATCCATTAACGTTCGATTCGGCTGTTGATTTATTGTATGTGATATCGCTGTTAATGGATATCGGTGTGTTAATTTAATATACGAGCGTTAGTATTTCATTTGTGGTTTTGGTATACTTTAACCTAGAAAATAACTAACGTTTTATATTTTCAAAAAAGCTATACCAAACAACGTGAGGATCTCTTGTTGTCGGATAAAATACTTTTAGATCTTCAGAAATTTGGCAATGAGTAAGTAAAACTAAGGAAGAAATCCGAAAATCGGTAAATAACAATTCTGTGCCTCCTGTGATAAGTGATACAAGTGCAAAATCTTAATTTTATAGGAGCGCGAAAATAAGATTTGAAAAATTCTATTTTGTTAACTAAGGAGACTAGAATCGATCGGAGTAGGTACTTCATGTTATTGATAAGAACATTCTCTTTAAAAATACAATTAATGTTTTTCGAAAAATGTTATAAATTTGGAGAAAAACTTAATTTTTCTTTAAAAAACTACGAGTTGTACCTACCTACTAAGATATTGAAATACGAGTAAAAAAAATATGTGTTAAATAATACAAGTTTAGTTATATCATCATGCAATACTAGAAAGCCTAAAACTAAACACGAGAAATTGCTTTCGGAAACAATACGTAAAGGAGTACAACTTGTTTTATATCAATATGCACTTTCCTTTTACCTACTTGTAGTTGTATCACTTTTCACAATATTATCTCTGAAACTATAGCAAAGAGAAGAACTTGAATTGGACCAAAAATTCGTTATTTTTTGCTGATTAGTTTTAATTCAAAAAAAAAAACAAAAAAAGTGTACAGGTTGACTGACATCACTCATCACAGGAGGCATAGAATTATATCACTAAGAAATCATTACCAATTTACTAAATTTAATACAATACGCTATATTTGCATATTATAAGTTTGTCAACTTACATAAGTCGATTATCTCGTTTACACCGAGCCCTTTTTGTATGATTCCGTGTCTCTCTTGGCTAATTCTCAATATTTCCTACAAGAAAAATTAAAAGGCTACTAGATACTAATATATTTTCTCGCCTAGCAAAGTTATCCATCTCAGTAACTGGAGCAAGGGGAAAATAACTTATTAGAATAGCGCTATTTCCAACGTCCAAGTACTTTAAGTTGTTTCCGACTTAGCTAACTATTAGCTAAGTATTAAAGAGTTGTGCACTGAAACTAGATTTCTGAATATTACAACAAAGGCTTACGGGAACTTACTTTGAAAATTTGTTGCTTTCTTCATATTTATAGAGAATGAAGACTATTATGTTTAAGATGTAGTTACATGCTCTCGCTTACACGAGACCGGCGTGAAGTAACAGCTGTGCTGTCGCGTTTCGTGCGGTGTGTAAGTAGCCGGTGGCCCATGGAGGTGGGAGGAGAAAGGGGGGCAGCGCATCTGTAT
>LUGF01000909.1:71269-89274 GCA_001625245.1 Calycopis cecrops
ATTTCAGTCTTGAAAATATAGTATTTTTGCGTAGGAACTATATAATATTTCTTCAACAGTATACCTATAGTAGGTAGGTACACAGACCTGAAATATAGTGCAATACAATACATTATAGTACGGTTGGAAACCCTAATACGACCGCAACTGCAAATGCGTCGCTTCCGAGTACTTTATGTGTTCGTGTAAAAACATATTTTAGAAATTACAATTTTGTGTCACTTCACAAGCAAATCTTGGTCTACTTTTGGGGCATCCGAAACAATTAAAAGTGACTGATCTGCGCTTTATCGCCTTAAATTTGTGCCATAGATACTAAGATTAGTGTAGTAAAGAAGTGAAAAGTTATAAGAAGTATAGTTGTCATGATCATACATTGTAAATATGCCATAAATATTAAGAAAGATTACTTAGCTTGCGTCTCAAATTGTAAAACATCAACGTAGGCTTTTTTGGCTGTTCTAAGCTATCATAACTTTAACAAATGTAAACGTTACCAATTAATACATAGAGCATGGAGAGGTTTTGTTATATTAACTCTACTAAATAAAATATCTGTGAGTGTTGAAAATGTTTCACCAGCCACCACATATATTTTATAGGATATTTTCAAAGATACTATATTTCTCTGAAGAAATTTTAGTCACCCTAGTACGGAGTGACATAAGCGCGATGACGGCGGTGAGCCGTTAGCGAGCGGGCCATAGCGGGCGGATGGTTGACGCCTGGTTGACGCCTGTTTGACGCCTCGCCGTAAGCCGGTCCCTATCCGAGGCGTTTCCGATCCGTTTCCCATTAGTGTGCGTTGCACTATGGAGTTTCATACAAAGAATACTGACCGGCTCGAGGTGATACGTTTCCGATCCCTTTCCGAGTGTGGCGTGTGTGTGGGTGTGTGCGTGAGTGTGTGCGGCGACCATTAGTTTAAAAAATATCGCTTTGTTATAAAGTCAGAATTTGATAATAAAATTGGAAGATTTAGAAATTGAAAGAGTCAATCATCATTAGTATCCTCAATTTTCTGTAACACTAAAATAGTTAGCTATAAAATAAGGGGACTACTAATATTTGTCTCTTTATGAACATAATATAATGTGATATTTTGTCAACTAACTTTGCTTTGCTCATAATAACACAATAAACTTACTTTACATAGATCCTACCACATAGTTATAATCCTGAATAATCGAAAGAGTTTAATTGTCAGTTTAATACTTAATAGGGTAGCTCTTATATATAATTATATCTTTGATAAACACAAGAGAAACGGATTCTTAGGTCTATTAAGGAATCTAGCCATACTCTTGCCTGGAACTACCAAGAATACAGTTTAGCAGGACCTCTAACTAACAATTCATAAAAAATTATTTACTTTATAAACACATTATAAGACACAACTGATTATGATAGTTAACCATGATGCCTTACGCAGACATGACCACACGTCTTAGCAATTTTATGTTATAGGGGGGCAAATAAGTAGTCGGAGCCATTAATATGACTACTGACACCCGTAGACATCCTCATAGAGGCTATACCTATAGATGCGCTGCACTTCTTTTTCCTCCACCTCCATGGGCTACAAGCTACTTACACACCACATGAAACGCGACAGCACAGCTTTCACTTTACACCGTTCTCGTGTAATATCATTTACCTTACACAAAGGTAAAAGTAATTTGTAGACAGATATGTGTCTAAAGAATAATATAGGACATGTCTGAAGAGGGTGGCTGAATAACATTAATTCATAACTAGTTACAACATAGACAAATAACGTGAATATCAATATCACTTACTAATAAGCGGTGGAGATGAGATCTATTTACCCTTTATTGATTACGTGAACGAAATATATGAAAGAAATCAACTTCAATAACATAATATGAAATGATAATAAATATTATATTTCTGATACGTGTTAATTTATATGAAATATAATAGAAGATGTTAATTGAGGAATATTAATACATATACTATTAGACAACCATAACAGCATACATTGCTGATTTCTTGATATATATAAACATAATGTAACATACATCAAGAAATCATGTATCATAACATCAAAATCACTAAAATCTTGTATTGCTATTTGGTACGTAGTAGCATCTTCGGGAATAACTTACAAATTCTAAATCCTTGATCTGTATCTGTAAATAAGTTAGTGTACAAAGAGAATTTATGTCTGATTTAAATATAAAATATGTATAATATTTTATTTATTCGCAGGTTTTTTTCAAAACTTACTAGGAGATCCCACATACTGTATTGTTATCATTATTGAGGAAAGAAATAAAAAAATATTCTATTCTATTCTATTCTAATATGATAATAGTAACGTAACAAAATTGATTTGTTATGCCGTATACCCTTTATCGGAGTACGCGATAAAAAGGATTTAATTTAGGTATTTTCATGTCGTGAGGTTTCCAGTATCGATTATTAATAAAGAATTAATAAATAAACAATCGAATATTTCTTTTCTGTGATTGCTAACATTCAATATTTTTTTTTATAATTCTATTTCCTTTTATAAGATTAGTAATTCAAAGTACTAGCTTTTACCCGTGACTCCGTTCGCATAAGAAATTTTCTCTAGGAAGCTGTTTTATTTTTATGTAAAATAAATCAGTATCATCATCGTAAGAGTGCCTCTATTATTTCTTTTGTGTATAAAACTCAAACTGGATGTTAAAGCAGTTCTTAGTTCTCCTGTTCGAAGATAACTGCTCGTTTTTAATGGTAAATGGATAAAATTCATTAATATTGGTCGTATCAATTCAATATTTGATATCCAGTGACAAGAACAATCATATACAACAGTAAGTAGCTCAGCACTTACAGTAGATGTACTTTGTTTGAGTACGTTAGAATGATCACACGAAATAGATAACTTATAGAAATTAGATACATAGAAATGTGAAAAAGAAGGAAAGAGTATTTTAATTTATTTTTCTGTAATTACTGTAATATATTTTCCCTAAAACTAAGGTGAATTTTATTAAACAATATCAATAAAAAAAAGAGTCTCAAGTGTTTTATTAAATGTTTTAACCATAAGCCCGTATTAGAAAATGTTTGACGTCCTAATACTTCAAAGAGAAGGGAGAAGGAAATACACGAATAAGGGTAGGCTTTAGAGAAACGGGGCTCTTTGATAAATCATACATTTTTATGAGATATGTTTTACCATATGTGATTTGCCTGATACTTTTCACCATAGCACTATAAAGCGACGTATATTGACATAACACATAGGTTTATAATAAGAAAAGTGTCGCAGTGCCGTCTTACTGTATCATGTACTGTGTACTATCAGCAACTTATGCGAACTGTAGTTAGAAAATGTGAAAAATTAAAATAATATTTTTATTGTGGTACTTCACAGCGGGGCAGATACTGCTATTGTATAAAGCGCAAGTTTGTCCCCACATGGAGTACTGTTCCCATCTCTGAGCGGGAGCGCCAGCATAATTATCAGCTTGGGCCTTTTGACTCGGTCCAAAGGAGAGCTGTGAGACTTGTCGACGATCCTATACTTACGAGCGGTATCGAACCTTTAAGCCTAAGGAAAGACTTTGCTTCCTTATGCGTGTTCTACCGCTTGTATAATGGATTGTGTTCCGAGGAATTGTTTGACATGATGCCCACGGTCACTTTCTGTCACCGCACCGCTCGCCATCGACAGGGAGTTCACGCTCACACATTGGAGCCCAAATGGTCCCGTACAGTCCGATTTCAGAGGAATGTCCTCCCACGGACCCTCCGATTGTGGACTGAACTCCCAGCTGGGGTTTTCCCAGAGGGCTTTTTGGTTTGGGGTTGGGGTGGGGGGGGTTTCAAACGGAGAGTCAATAGGTTTTTAAAGGGTCGGCAATGCGCATGTGATGCCCCTGGTGTTGCAAGCGTACGTAAGCAACTTATCACCAGTCCACGGGGAAATCTGATCACGGGGATATGATTATATCTATAACAACCCAAAACCTCGTAATCTGAGTATGAAAACATCTAATACCAAGCTAGTTTACTATTAAAGGTCTATAAACAGAACAGAACAGAACTTGATAGTTATTCCTGTTAAGTTGAAGTATTTCACAAAAGACTTTAAAGTGGCACCGCTAAGTTTTCCAACAAAGCAAGTGTAGTTTAGTTTGTAAGTTGACTTAACTTGAAAGTGCTAAGTACAGAATCACGTAACAATATAAGCGAATATTTTAATGTTATATTGTTAAGCTTACATGGATTTGCAGTAAATGTATAGTGCTTTACTAAGTGAAATAATCGCTTACTGTTGTACAAAGAAGTATTTGCTATTTACAGATTAACCTAATCCAAGAAATAAAAGTTCTTGCTTGCTCTATTGCCAATCAGGTGGCCAATTAACCTCAATAAAAGATGTTGGTTGCTCTATTGCCAATCAAACGAATTGTTTGACGATAGAGCTAGATAGAAGAGAGACATATTGGTATTACTAAGATTTGATGTCGAACAAATACTGTCAAATAAATGTATAAACTTAAGAACCATACGGCTGGTCTGATGTATCTCATACAATATAATATCCATAGCTCAGTTTAAACGAAGTTACGAGCTTTGTACTTTTATGCTCAACACAATATGTTGCTTATTTTTATTATTTTGGACATTGTATGCCACTATTGTTTAAACTCTAACCCCCTTATTAATAAACATAGAATAACTCTATCCAAGGAATAACCTTGTAATAAACTGACATCTGTCAAATTCCATAATAAAAAAACACAAAAAAGTATGGAATTTGACAGATGTCAGTTTATTACCACGTTATTACATGGATATAGTTATTCCATGTTTATTAATAAGGGGGTAGAGGTAGATAGAGTACATTAGTAACAATGCATATCGCAGCAGAAGAAATCCAAACTAGACCGTAATCAAAAATATACTAATTTTGAGCAGGAACACATTTGTATAACCTTATTTTAAATTAAAACAATAATACTCGTAGTAGTACTGAAATATACTTTAATGTAACTAGTATCTCTAAAGTTCTCAAGACGAATCTAACGTTGTCACCTCATACCGTAGAATCAGTCAAGCCCTTCAGCCTGTGGCAGGAAATACAATCAACACACATATATGCGGTAAAAAAATAATTTTATTTCTGTTGTAACAATTATCCATATAAAAAATATACCTATTATTATACTATTTTTAATACTTATTAGATACAATCAGATAAACGAGCTTGTTTTACTTATATGCCACTACTGTTGTAATAGACGTATATAAAAACAAAATATATATAACTTTTTAAATACTTTTAAGATAAAATCTGATAATCGAACTTGTGTGTCTTAATAACGTCTTTAATATGAGTGCAGTAAGGTCTATTTAATAAGTGATATAGTTCTAAGTAATATATTTTTGTTAAACAAAATAGATTAAAAATCAACATAATTGACTTGAAAAACATTGCAAAAATAATAAATCAAATTAACCCCTACAAAAAAAAACCAATACAAACATTTGAAATACAAAAAATCCCCAATGGATATCGAAAAGTTCCAATCTTCTAAATGTACATAAATAATTTCAAATATTGAATTCAAAAAAATATCTATCAAATATCGGTGAAATTCGTTTATTAATGAAATTCGCCGAGGGAAGTCGGTCCCGTTTGTCAAAGCTTATTGGGTTTTAAAGGTATTGAAATAAACCACGCGCGAATGATACATGTTCCACAGTCGCAAGATTGAGGTGAGTGGTTATTCCGTACGGGAAGTTGGAACGTTCAATAAAGAGAATGAAGAGTATTATCATCCGTCTCCGTGTCTATGGATACTGGTTTTTGGGATTAGTATTTGAGAGAAGGTGGCTTAAGGTGGCTTTAATTCGACAATCCACTCTTGTTTCCCGAATTATAGCCACCTTAAAATTTGTTTTCGCATCGTCGGTACCCAGTCTGTGCTAAGGTTATAATGGTGTTATAGTAATATTACTTTCACGTTCAATAAGTAAATTATAGAAATTCTTTTCAGTATTAAAAAAACATTTCAATTGAATTCAATTAAAACAGCACAAATTCGAAGTGTCGAAGTTCTCACATAACGTTTTGGTATAGTAGAACTATTTCTACTACTACTATTTTTACTAGTATATAGGTTTTGAATCGACAGGGGATCTTAACTATTAATATCATGAACAGAAATGTCGCGATGCCCCTCTAACCCCGACTCTGAAGGGGCTCATAACCAGGGAAGTTTCATGATGCTTGTTATATCTTCTTCCACTAAAACATGCCATGGATAATATCAGGATCAGAGTCAAACTTAGTTTTATCAAAATGTTTATATCGCAGAATCTGCTTACGACACGGACTGTAGAATGGAAAATAATAACTTGTTATACTACTTAAAAACCCATAGTTAATGTGAGTCTAGATTTTTTTTTTTATGGTATAGGGGGCAAACGAGCAGTTGTAGCCATTTTCATGACTACCGACGCCCATAGACATATGCATAGAGACTATACAGATGCGCTGCCCCCCTTTCTCCTCCCACCTCCATGGGCCACCGGCTACTTACACACCGCACGAAACGCGACAGCACAGCTGTCACTTCACGCCGGTCTCGTGTAAGCGAGAGGTACCTCACCGGTCGTGCATGCCGCCCCAATTCGGCTGCATGCAAGCATACAGCGTGGCACTACCTCTTACTAGCATGGTACTACCTCTTACTAAGCGTAAGGTAATCCAAAGATCGACCTACAAAGATAAACAAAAATCATATTATTTTGCACTGTAATTTGTCTCTCTTGCTTTGCGCTATAAAAACGGATTGCGTAAGACGAGATTTTGATAACAAATAACGTAGCATCGTGATAGAAAGTTGTCTAATCATCAGCAGAATGCCGTAATTAAGTAAACTTGTCTAATTTACTTATTCTGTAAATTTAATTATTCAAAAACTAAGAAAGTTTCAAATTTAATAATTGCAAAACGTGATCGAATCGACATTCTTAAATTCAAAATCGTACTTCAAAGAAGCAATATAAAATGAACCCAGGCCTTTATACAATTAAAAATCATAAAATATTAATATGAAATTACGGAATATTCTAGAATTACCAAATTTTGTTGACATAATAGGTTTTCATGGGGATCACCCCGAAGATGCTACCACCTTGCCCTGGTGGGGGGGGGGGGGCTTGCATGCATCTGTGATCCCCAAGGCTATGCTGGACATGGCTACCCATATAGGACAAGCTTGAGGACTTGAGGGTAAAGGCCAGACTAAGAGCAGCGCAACTGGGGGATCCCATCCCTCTGAATCAGCAGTAGAAGTCTTGGATTAGAACGACTGGTGGGTCCGAATAAGACAAATTAGTGGTGTGCTCTTAGCTCTCTTGGAGTATTGGAGCCTGGGGACAAGACGGGAATCAGACTCCATTTAAGGATTTCGAGAACGTAGTAGGGACTATTAAGAGGTACCGGATTGTCCCCAAAGAGGCTGTGTGTCTGGCCTTTTCGCCGAGGCCAGCCTGTCGCTAGAGGGATCCTGTTGCTTGCAGATTTGGGACCCTCCAATCATAGTAGCTGAATGCACCCGCAGGTGTGTAAGCAGTATTACACAAAGTGTCGAGTCTGACCTACATCTAGGAGCCACCAGGGCTCCTAGGTATCATACGTATATGTATAGAACGTAAACAAAAAAATCGAGTACCGAAAGTAGGTTAGGTATTACAAATGTTGCTCTCCCCTCACTCGCGCCAGTAGGTTGAAGAAAAACCTCTTACTCACATAATGCTGGTGTGATGTGATAACTATGCTAACTAGTTTAATTTTCCAATATGAAGTGTGATGAAAAGGAGTATAGGGGACAACACATAGTTCATGTTCAGTCCACATTCCCATGTCAGCCAGGCTTCAGTCATCACCCAACTCTTAAACCTAATGTCAATCGGCACGGAACTTTCATACCTTGCCCTGACATATCCAGTCTTTATGTAAACAGTTTTAAATAAATTGGAATTATCTAGAAAGTATTTTATGTCCATCCATACATCAATGACGTCTCGCAAGACTGTCCGTACAGGAGTACAAAGCATCGGCATAACCTCTATGCTGGTGTTTCTGTGTGCCAGTATTTTTTTATTTAATTGACCGGTTGTTAATTTGCTCTCTATTACTACTAATTGCTATTGTGAGAACTAAAATGCCTCTAAAACAGACAATACTTACGGTGAACATGTCTTACAATAATAGTCTTCCTTACGAATTTCGAGTGGAACGTGTAAGTACAATATTGTAACTCGTAATGTCAAACCGTACATATTACAGGATCTAAATCTTTAAGGCTCGAGTAACAGGCGAGAGCGACTTGACTTCTTAAGTAAAGAATCAATTTTAAGCTGTTAAAAAAACAATGGAATTCGCTGATTATGATTGTAACGGTACTTAGGTAATTCTAGACGTATAGATATAATCACAATTTCAAAGTATATATCATATCACTGAACTAGGCATAAGTATCATTTAATCGATAAGGCCGATATTTTTTATAAGAAAAACACTAAGTTTGCTATATTGCCAGAAGACTATCATATAACTTCGGGAACCTGGTTGTATTACCCAGGTAATAAAAAAAGGAAAAATCATTGAGATGAACTATGCTACAGAAAATTAAGAATACAGAGAAGAAGAAGATAACACTTAAACATACACTCAACATTATTATAAATGCAATTCTCCAAAATTTTATCATTTGCCTATTTAAAAAATAATGGCATTATCAAAAAAAAATATATATATACGGACAAATTGAAATAACGCTTGTGAATTAATTTAAAAGAAAGAATCTTGTGCCAAATGGCATCGTAATCCCTAGCTCGACTCGAAAGCAAAATAGAATAGGACGTTCCGTGTATGAATTTAAGGTTTTTAGATATACTACTTACTATCGTAATGCGGTTGGTACAGAGCTTACATTCGTGTGGCACAGTCAGAATAATAGTCGTAAGGAAAATACACCAAATCGTAATGTAAGAGACATTGTCGATTCCATTACGCTTCCGTAATTTAATACAATACAACGACAGGAGTATTGTAATAATTCAACGTTGAGGTACATGTGTAATTTGACTGAAAGAACGTAAAAGTAGCGTTTTCACGACACGAAACATTCTTGTTCACTTTTGAACATTGTGAATTTATTGTATTAAAGAGGAGTGCCATGATGCATTGTGAGAAAGTTAGGCTGTCAACATTGAGGATGTAATTATTTCTTAAACGATATCCCCGCAAAATGACAGCTGTGTAGTTTGTGATCTTTGATCTTAATATGCATTTCTGAAGTAATTATTTATGGGTGTAGATAGCCATCACCGAGAACGGACTGGTCGTTTTTTCTGTTACACTATAAAAAAGTAGGTAAATTTGATAGGTACATGGTTTTACCTCAAAAGTGTCGTGTTCACTTTCGAATAAACATTGTGGAAACAAATTTGACGTGAGCAAACAACTTTGTTTGGGTCTTAACCGAACGTCGTACATGAAGGGTGCTCTGTGTTTATGTTGTGAATTGTTCACGAAGTAAGCAGATGTATCGATATCACGTGTGGATGCGGGTTTTGAGACTTTCGTTCCATTCTTGGAAGTTACTTATATATAACTTATTTTATTTAGGAATTTATTAGTAGTTATAATATACTGTATACTACAAAAATATCACAATTACATATTGCTAAACTGTAATGTTCGGTTAAGTGTACAAGTTGGTTTTTTTAATGGTATAGGGGGACAATCTATCGACGCCCATAGTCATCCGCATCCTTGGCCGTTTCTCTTTTTATTTTAAGGTGTTTGTTGAAAGAAAGGCAACGCATCTTTGTAGCCTCTATATGTGAATGAAAAGGTGCAATATTTACCAAAAAACTGCCCTAAGCTTTAAAAAATAAAATAACAATTATTTATGTCCATTTAACATCAAGATAATTCTTCCTGCTAGCCCTGTCTCTCAAACGACTTATTTCGTACCATTTTCTCGTCACTTTATTCGCTGCCATGAATATATTTTTGGACTTCTTAATGGTGATCTTATTAAAAATACATCAAGGGTTTTTCCGCTAAGTCATAACTTGGTGTGACAGTAATAAGAAATACATTACTGAGACGAAACAACCAACCAGAAGACAATGACAAGAAATATCAACGGTAATAAGAGTATGTCACAGGAAAAACAGATGATTGCCGTGCTGATATATTAAGTATTAAAAGTTGATAATATATTTATTTTTATAGTATAGGGGGGCTAGACTAAAAACGCCCATAGATATCCGCGCAGAACGCATCTATG
This sequence comes from Calycopis cecrops, assembly GCA_001625245.1. Taxonomy (NCBI): domain Eukaryota; kingdom Metazoa; phylum Arthropoda; class Insecta; order Lepidoptera; family Lycaenidae; genus Calycopis; species Calycopis cecrops. The sequence goes on from LUGF01000909.1 coordinate 81,607, forward strand.
TTGCCCTCTATCCTCCCCCTCACATGCAGCACCGGCTACTTTCACATTGCACTAAACGCGATACTCACCTTACGCCGGCGTCTTGTAAGCGAGAGTTACTTCCCCGGTTGTGCCGGCAAATGCATGCAAGCATGCAGTGTGGCGCTACCTCTTACTGTGTATATTTTTTGTTTGTGTGCCTTGACAATCCTACAAGTCAGGACTCCGTAATTTAAATCGTGAAGTTTGAGCTCAATGACTTTAGAAAAAAAGACTCTTTGGGCACAGCTTATTCAACACATTCAGAAATTTAATGCCTGCATATTCCTAATAACCTTTATTATTTTCGAATCGGAATATCAATTTTGATTAATTACGGCTTTGTAATATTTTGGGCGTGTTAAAACAATTCTTTTATTCTTTTCAGAACAAGGGGGAAAAGGAGGAGTCGGAGTGAAAGCAGTCGGGTAAAGACTGATGATTTTGATATGATACAAAACTATTTTCAGTTTTCTTTTTGAGCAATTCCATTGCGATTACATTTTTTAACTTTGTATTATTTCGGAGATAGAAAAACACCATTGATAACTTCAAATGTAGCTATCATCATTCAAGAGAAAACGCTATTGTATACAGATGAACATCACAGAAACACATAATACCTATATTTAATAAAGTCCGTTCGTTCATTATACTACAAAATATTTGCATGATTTAATCGAAGCATTGTTACAAAATGTGGTGAATTACAATAACCAAGTCCGGTACGGATGATGATATTCGCAAAATTCAGCTCGAGGACACTTGAAAAAAATAGGGATATTATGCGGCAAAATGTCGGATCGTATATTATCATAAGTGGTACATTCCAGCTTCTGATGTGTGCGTCAGTTTAGAATATCATCACTTGTGATATTGCTATAACAATTTAACCAAGATTAATGCAATTAAAATAATAACCTAAAATCACATGTCATACATACATATTTGTCCGATTTTTTTTAGTTGCACTTCTTTACGCGGGCTTGAATTGGGGACTAATCTGACGAGAGCGTTACAAAAATTTGTTGATCGGGCGAGGCCAACGAAAATCGTCAAGCGAAGTCAATTAAAAAAACCTTAACTCAATTGATCAAATTCCAAATTCTCTGATAGTTCTTTACCTGTGTTGGGGAAATGCGCATAAAAAGTTTCAGCTTTTATAAATTGATGAAAGTTTCGCGCTTGTTGGCTCTTTATCTTTTATGTCAATTTAACTCCGGTAATGAATTTGTATATTAAATCAATAATTAAGTTTTTCTTCAGTTATGTTGTTTAAACAACACACATTTTGGACATACTTATTCCGAACCTACAAATATTATGCCAGTTGTGAACTCCTGACTTCAAATCCTGGATACCACCTTCGGACAAAGCACATCAACCTGATCATGGAATATTCGCTTATTCAGTTTTTTAATGCGAGGTCTAGGGAACTAGCGACCGCCCAAGGAATACAACAGCATAACTACACGCCAGTATTATGTGACCCAAAAGTTTTCGGTCGTCCCACCCCATTTCTAAATAGTGGCAACCTCGGCACACAAAATGTTAGGCATGCATGAACGATGAAAATGTAATCAAAAGAAAAACACTGATGTCAAATATTCAAATATTTAATCAAACTCACAGCGGAAAGTTCTGAAATGGATTCATTGACTGCTCCTCTTGGTATGGAAATAATCCTTGTGGATATGACACGTCTCAAAATAAAAGATTTGTATTATATCTTTGTCGCTTGGGATTACTTTGACGATATCAAAGCGCATCCAATAATACGTTGGGTAGGGATTTCCCATAATTTGGGTTGAGAGGATATTAAATGGTAAAATGTATCCTGTACTGTAAGCTTGTAACAAAGAGCATATAAAAGAATGTAAAATAAAAATGCAATTATTATTTATGCATAAATTTTTAGACCAAAGTAGGTAGATACATTAAAAATATGTCCGCAGTAAATAGATCTATTTTTTGTGAATTAAAGTATATAATATTATGTGTATAATAATAATTGTAAACAATAGTCGTATCGCATCACGTTAATAATAAATTAATAATATATGTGGACATAATATCACACTACTAGGTACTAGATAATAGAAATACATTTAAGAAATATTATTTAGATAAACATCCATGATCATGGCGGGATTCGAACCATATTGCAACATGCTTCACTTATCTGAGCCCTGTACCACTACGCCAGCCTGTTCGTCCTATCACGTTATAGTTGGTAGGACTTGTGTTACCTGTACTAGACAACAAAAGTAAGTAAACTAGCTGACCAGGCAAACCCGGGATCACTAGAGTTACACGCGTCGTTGCCGTTACATCGTCGACTGACACATCTTCAATGGTCTTGCAGTATTTAAAACCACGACTATCATTGTGACGAAGTTATACAAAGAATATGTAAAGGTGTTGATAGACTTGAGCATTCATTTGTAACAGAACATCGAGCATTCGCCGTTTTTATATTTGTCAAACTGAACAACGAGCCGAGCCAAGCATAGAGCCAAACATAGCTATGAACATTTTCACGAGCATACTAGTGACGGGGAACGGGGACGCGGAACTATGACCGGAGCTTGGCTCGGCAAAAAACTCGAAGCAATGCTCGCTAGAATGCTCTCGTTTATTTTTCTGCATGTAACATTCTCATGAATGCTCATTACATGCGAATGCTCAAGTTTATCAGCACCTTTAGAATACATAATATTATACCTAATGGTAAGTGACTAAAATTACCAATAAACATGTCCATAAAAATAAGAACTATAAATTACTATCATGACATAAATCAGCCAATCTTATTTATGTCAAAATGCATTAATAATTAAATCAATCAATGTATTATTACAAATTCAAAAGTAGAATAAATTAATACAAAATAACGTAGTAAACAATACAATCCACCAGCGAGCGAAACAGATCAGTACCACAATGAACACTCGACATAATCCCATCGACACGTTTAATATATTACGCGTGTTTCAATGTTTTGATACACCAACATATTATTTATGATGGGATGATGTTTATTTGAAAACGAACTTGCCGTAATAGATTTATCCATTTACGTTCGACGGCTGTTAATTTATTGTCTGTGATATATTTATATTATTGAGTTAATAGATAGTTTAGTATTTTACTTGCCGTTTTGATATTATTCAAAGTGGTGATGGGCGTTTTATATTTTCATAAATAGTTTACCAAACATCAAGTGGTTTTCACGTTACTTTGTAAACTATTTTAGGGCATAACTTTATAAATTTGGCAAGAAGTGAGAAGTTATACAACAAATAAAGTAATAAATCCAAAAATTAGTAAATTTATATTATAGCATTGAAAAAATCATTACAAAGAGATATGTGTACTACGTTTCATTTAAGTGGGTTGGATTTATAAACTTTTTAATTTATATAATTCGACTAACCATACCTCTCGATCATACAGAACCTCTGTACGATGCGCTCTTGGCTGGTTTTTCATATTTCCTAGAAAAAACTAAAAGGCTACTAATAAAGGTATTTTCCCATCTAGCAAAGTTATCCGTCTCGTTAACTGGAGCACAGGAAAAATAACTTATTAGAATAACGCTATTTCCAACGTCCAAGTACTTTAAGTTGTTTCCGACTTAGCTAACTATTACCTAAGTATTTAAGAGCTGTGCAGTGACACTAGATTTCTGAATATTTCAACAAAGGCTTACGGGAACTTACTTTGAAAATTTGTTGTTTTCTTTATATTTATGGGGAAAGAAAGATTATTTACTATGTTTTAAAGATAGTTTTACGTTACATTGCAATCAAATCGAGCAGCAAAACCTCTAGCTCAGATGATATCGCCGCAAAGATATAGATACTCGTGTGCTTAGTTTGCGGTTTACGAGTTTAGTGGCGCTATAGTGGAGAAAGGGACAAGGAGGGAAATAGGTACATCTCTACAGTAATCAAGTAAAAGTTGGCTCCTCTATGGTAATAATCTATACAATATTATAAATCAATAACTAACGAACGTAAAAAACGATTCGTACCGGTTTAGGCAAATTTATTGTTAAAATCTCCCATCACTTGTCCGATGTGTGTGCGAGTCATTGCATCCATAACGCTTGGCCGAGCAAAATAATTCATTCAAGTCTCTAATCCCCTGTCTGGTGTAACTGATACTCTATGATTTCACAATCAGGCTTATAAATTAATATAGCTCGTTAGTAAATGTACTGTGGATTTTATACTATTTTTAATAATATAAAAATCCAGCTGCTGGACATAAAACTCTCTTACTTTACGTGCTGACTGAATAATAAAATAAATTAACAAATTTCACACATCATCAGAAGATTATATTCGCAAGGCAAATTATAATTGCCATTTAAAAGGCCGTTTTACTAAAGACAAAATCAAAAGAATAACCATGATTTTGATATAAATCATATTGGCATACAATTTGTGACATAATTTGATGTATTGCGTATCCTAACTAAAAACAATTTTAAGCTAGGAATGAGGAATACAAGAACTTCGGAACCAAATCGGAAAATAATATATTATAAGTATCTAATAAATCCACAGAAAATATTAGATCGGATATTTGCATATTGAAAAATTCTATATTTATTATGAACTCTGATATGATATTAATATTATAATAAACTTTCATTAGAGATGAACAACCCTTCGTCTATATTAATAATAATTACAAGGACATCTGAACATACCTTCAGTTTTGTTTGTTGTCTATCAACCTTAACAAAAAATAAATAATGTATAATCTACGAAGCCAATGTAACGAGGTTTTGTTCTTGTTATTTACAAATGACCTTTATTGTTGCTTACCAGCAGGTTATGCAGCTATTCGTTTGTTTCGCGTACGATTTAATAATGTCATCCTAGCTGAATTTCGACAACAGTGGCTTTAGAGAGAAGCATCTACTTAGATATTTTATGTGTACACGTGTTTATGTATTTATGTGTGTACACGGATGAATTTTCATGACTACCGACGCCCATAGGCATCCGCATAGAAGCTATACAGCTGCGCTGTCCTCCTTTCTTCTCCTGCCTCCATGGGCCAGCGGAAACTTTCACACTGCACGAAACACGACAGCATAGCTGTCACCTTACGCCGCGCCGGTCTCGTGTAAGCGAGAGGTACCTCCCCGGTAGTGCCGGCCCAATTCGGCAGCAGTGTGGCACTACTCTATCTATATCCGCGGACTCTACACACCACGTTTGCCTACCCCGTGCTAAGTACCGTCAAGACTTATATGACTGGTACTATACAATGGAAATAAATATATAAATTAAAAATGTATATTAACGATTTTTACTATTGAAAATCATATATAGATAAACATCCATGACCTAGGCGGGATTCGAACCCGCGACCCCTGGCGAAACTTGCTCCGTTTACCCGAGCTATGTAACTACTGCACCAGCCATCGTCAAACATGCTTACTACTAACGAAGCAGTCAACGCATATAATATAGCATTTATATAAACGTGTACAATGCACATAAGGAATTATTACGAGTGAAAAAAACCATTATTAACTGTCATATTCGCTCGAATCTGCTACGCACCTGCGATAAGACTCATGATGCCATTGTTCAGATATTCCTCACAGACGTTCGGCTTATGGCTCAACCGGAAAAGTAATTTCCTTTCTACCCGAGAATGTTTCCTTTGTTACTTTTCCTTATTCGTGCGTGATTTTATAAAAAATATATATGAAACTTTAAATAATAATGGTTCGTTCATCAAACTGTTATTTCATAAATTATTTTTGTAACTAGGATTAAATTATAGTATTAATTATTTATAATTAATAATTAAAATTTCGAATGTCTGAGTATGATATCAAAATAACTAGGTATTTTCAAATGCCGTGTTGTAATCTAAGGATGTACTCGAACAATTATTTTTTAATTCTGTCTATCTGTCTGTCTGTCATTCATTTTATGCGAGGCTTTGAAACTACTTTGATGAAACTACCACGGACAAATAAGTGAACTATGGGAACTTAAATTTGCTCACTTTACTGACATTTTATCTCTAAAGTAAACAGTCGTTGTGTCATCTTCTTTCTTCTCTTTCTCATCATCATTAACTTAAAAGCAGAGCTCTTGTTGGATTTTCTACCAGTTGACTCTGTCGGCTAATCTCTTTAGTCCTCGTACGTTACAACGTTCACCTTTTCAGTTCCTTTTTGTCATAATATTTAAATATTGTACGACATGGAGGCACGAGGCTTATACTAATTATTGGAGTGGACAAAGTTAACGATACCCCGGAATCATTATTTTCTTACGGCTTAGCTATTTATTTTTAGGCAATTAAATTGAGATAAATTATAATATAGTCTCTGGCTCCTTGTATTATTTATGTTTCAATAGTTTAGATTGTTACAAATTTATTTGCTATTTCATTCACCTACTTTGGTAATGTGTCGCGAAGAAGAAATTGCTTGTAAATTGTAAGATAAGAACAATATGCTGTTGTTATTTTTAAAAGATAAGCTGATTTGCGCTACTATACATTAAATACTATTAAAATAGTTAAATTGTAAAAAAGTTGTAAATTAAAACTTTTGAAAATAATAAACAGACAATAACAATATGGGTTTAGATGCATAAGCATAAAAGTGTTAAACATTTAAATAAAGAAAAGTGACGCGATATTTCCGCTAAGTAATTCGTTTTTTAAATTTGATTAACGCAAGACATTTCCATTTTAATTGAAGGCCGACAACAATAGCAGACGATTCTGATTTTCTCCTTTTATACAATTCAAATCGGAAAGGAGCAATTTGTGAGAAATTAAATATCCTTCGAAAAAATCCCGAAGGCTTTTGGCGTATGTAAATACTAAAAATAATCGTCGCCGTAGCTCTGAACTTTTTATGATAGAGAATTTATTTTAATAAATCTTATAATATTCTAAGTTGAATTTTTCTACCCACAGTTGCGTATAAGGCTTTTAGAATCTGACATAAAAATGCCAAATATAACTTAAGGGTTACATTGCTCAATGACCTTGGAGAATCTGTCACTGAGAAAGTAATTATTTTTTAGCGCCACCTATTAACATATGTACGTCTCATAACATCTTTCATATTGAAAAGAACCAAAGATTAAACAAGTGTCAGATGTGTCACAATATTTTAGTTGTATTGTGTATTTACCTATTTTATTCATTTTATTTTATTAACACTTATTTAGCATAAAATGTTACTTTGATATTGAAAAGAATTAGGATGACCTTGTGATTTTAGCTAGGTCAGTAGAGCTTTGCTGCATTGCAGCCGAAACGGGGCGGAACTACTAGAGATTTCCTTTGCTCAGGTGGTACTGGCGTGCAAACTATACGCGGACGTCGCTAAAATGGCAAGGGCAATGGCACGCATGGCGTTGTACGGGTAACCAATCTGAGTAGACAAGCCAGCTACGAAGACCACAAAAAGTGGTGACAAACCACATAGCTTGGGCCTACGTTACTGTTGTTTGGGATGCTTACTGGCAGGCACCCCTGCATGGGAAATGAATGCCAAGGTCCAGGCAAAGTTATACTGCTGGGAGAGGCAGCGTTGACAGGGTCAAGGAGAGATGGAAAATCGGGCTGGAAAACTCCCCATATGGCGTAAAAACC
>LUGF01000909.1:100301-112005 GCA_001625245.1 Calycopis cecrops
GATCCAGTATTTTTTATTATACGTTTATGTGATACTAGCGGATGTCTATGGACGTCGGTAGTCACGAAAATGGCTCCGACTGCTCGTTTGCCCCCCTATATCATAAAAAATAAATATACGTCCGTTCGCATAAACGTATAATAAAAAATACTGGATCCGTTTTACTGGATCCGTTTTACTGGATCCGGTATACCGGATCCAGTAAAACGGATCCAGTAAAACGGATCCAGTAAAACGGATCCAGTAAAACGGATTATGTGTGAACTCGCTCATACAACTACATACGCTACCACAGATCCGGTAAAACGGATCCTGTAAAACGGACGTATTTGTGAATGCGCCCTAAGTCGGAAAAAAATCAACCCCCTGAGCGCAATATTGGCATGCGCTGCCCTTTTTTTTTTTTATTTTATTATTTTTTTTTTTTATTTTTTTAACGCAGGGGAAATCTTCAGGAAGATACCCGGGCTGTATATGGAGGAGTAACGTCAGCCGGGTCACGTGGGATTCGTACCCACTACAACCCCTGCGATGAACTTTCTAGGCATAACTGAGAGGCTGCGGGAACTCGTAACGAACAACATCCGCGGCCCCTCTTCAAGCCTTGCGTTTAGCTCGTCAGATGTCGCACGTAGAGTCCTCCACTCTACATACCTACCGGCCTAATAAGGGCTCTAATCACTCGGCCACCGGGGCTGATAACTGGGACGTTAAGATCGAGGCACTGCCTCGTCTTGCGGTACCTCTGTATCGCCGTGCACGTCGGGTAGGATTTGCTCTTTGCCGATTTCGCTCGGCTGTCTCCTTTTGAAGCATAACTTTTTCGCAAAAGGACACTAAAGCCCTCCATGCCGAGTCTCTGCTTGTGATTGCGGAAACAACTGCCCTTAATGAGAGGTCCTGACCAATATCTCCGACCAAGATCTGCCGTTCAGCACTCCACGCAGGACACACCTGAAGAGTATTTTTTTTTTTTTATGGTATAGGGGGGCAAACGAGCAGTTGTAGCCATTTTCATGACTACCGACGCCCATAGACATCGGCATATAGACTATACAGATGCGCTGCCCCCCTTTCTCCTGCCACCTCCATGGGCCACCGGCTACTTACACACCGCACGAAACGCGACAGCACAGCTGTCACTTCACGCCGGTCTCGTGTAAGCGAGAGGTACCTCCCCGGTCGTGCCAGCCCAATTCGGATGCAGCGTGGCACTACCTCTTACGAATATGTATGTATAGTATGTTGGGCCGTATCCTCGTCCTCTCCACAGTGGTGACAAATCACTGTCGCCTCACGTCCGATTTTACACAGGTATTGGGTAAAACAACCGTGACCCGTTAATACCTGAGTAAGTCGATATGTAATGCCACGTCCTCGTTCCATCCAAGCTTGAAATTGGATATTTTTTAACAATGCACATTTTAGAACATTTATCGAACTCTTTTGAAAATTGATACATCTGTCACTTTACGTATTGAATGTAGATAAACTTTGTCTTTTACACTAAGTAATTTGGACGAATAGATTAAAAGTTATTATCACGTTAAAATTGACTTAAACGGAATATCTAAAGCGCCTAAAATGCGCGGCGACAAATTCGATTCTCAAAGCGGTTTATTGTTTCATACAATACTTATATTTTTAATATAATATATATTTCAGTAAATTATTAGAATAATATATATTTCAGTATAATATTAGATTATGTATAATAATAACAACACCATTTTTGAAGTCCGAAATCCACTCGGGCGAAGCCGCGGGCGGAGGCTAGTAATTCGTAACAAATAAAATAAAAATTTATTTTAGCCCTTCCTACGCTGATTTTTTTCTTTCATTCTCTCTAAGCCGATTATGCTTTACTTTTTTAATACTCGTACAAAAACATTTATGAGTGAAATAAACAGATCTCTATTTAATTAATATTTGTAATAATACCTACTTATAAAATGTAAATCGTATTAACTAAATACGACATTTGAAATTTAAAAGTAATAAAAACTAAGTACATTAAAGTTTTAAAACTCTGACAATACTTGGAAGAACTTTAGAAGCTGTTGATAAATCTCTTGAATGCATTTGACGAGGCAGAAACTTAGAGCAGAAACTACTCGAGTAAGGCACAGACTACAATATTATTTAGGTAGTATAACATTTTATAAGTGTATGTTCATTATCTTCATTTACCTTATATTATGTCTATCATCGAACATAAATAAATAATGTCATCCTAGTCGATTTCGGCTACGGCGGCCGTCTATGTAGACGAGTCATCTGCGCAGGACATATTATAGTGCACAAGTGTGCGCGCAGACATAAGTAACACCGCCAACTTCCTGACTCTGAACTCTAATAAGAAATTGAAAAATCTCAATAGCACTGTTTTTGTTCCGACCCGGGATACGAACCCAGGACCTCATGTCTCTGGTTGAACACGCGTACTACTAGACCACGAGAAACGTAACAGCTATGCGGTTTCGTTCAATGCGGTTTGTCAACCTCCTGTGGCTCATTGAAGAAGAAGAGGGTAGACATTTTACACATTTGCTTAACAAGGATGCAGCATGTTACATTGTTGGCCCAAAATACACCACCAGACGTCGGTATCCTACAAAAACTATAAGAAAAACAGTATTTAAGAAAGCATTTTTTTAATGGTATAAAGGTATTACGGGCTGCTGTCGAGACCTATTTGTATATTAATATTTCAAACTACCTTATAAATGACACGACAAATTTACTGACTACCATAACAAAATCTTTGTTCGATTTTTTAACTGAACTTTAATTTTTACCGTGTTAAAACCCGTAAAGTAATTACAATAAAAGTAGTTCCAATCTCCAGCGAATACTGTGTTAAATAAAAGAACTTAGATGCCCTATTATATTCCTGCAGATTATAACGATATGACAAATGCAAGTCACGCAAAATGTCTAACTGCACATGCACGGATGAACATAATACATTTTGCGAATCTCACTGAAATCCCGAAATAGGTTTCTCGGGAGAAACAGAACGTATTTCGAATGCATTCTACAAATGTTTCCATTTTATAAATCCTATTGTTTTATTCTTTCTTATACACGTTACTTCTTAAAATATAGCTTGTTATTTGTGGAGACTTTACATTACTTTTATGTTGAGCTCTTCTTTTGTTTTTAAGCTGATTTAATGTTTGTTGTTTATACCTTTGATCTTATGTTTGGGTTTCTTATATTTTCACAATAATCTTTTTTGCGTGTATGACTTAAATATTTGCTTACATTGAAGATCTGTATACACACGAAGATTTTTAGTGTTGAAATAAAGGAATGTACCTACATTAAATGCATACCTGCTCTATCTTCGTATACGTATAGAAGGGCAGCGCATCTGTATAGTCTCTATGCGGATGTCTAATATGGGCGTTGGTAGTCATGAAAATGTCTCCGACTGCTCGTTTGCCCTCTTATACCATAAAAAATACGTCTCCACTAGCAACCAGTTAAAGCTGTGGTCGAACATAATCATATCATATCATAAAAGCAAAATAATTTCTGAAAATTAGGAATTAAGAATCTGCAGGAAAATTCGCTTACTGCAAAGTTGAAAATTATTTTCAGACTTTATAAAACCCAGAATTATTCGCCAGTTCATTTGAAAATTAAAGTTTTGAATTTCAAATTTTTGGTCACATATTGGCGACATCAGTTACTGTTTTTACAAATACCTCAGAAGGGACGAAAAACATACAACTATTTTGTTTTTATTACAATACACTTTTTTTAAACTTGGGTATTTATAGTAGGTTCAGGGGTTCTTCAAGAATAGAGCTTACTCTTACTTAAAAGGCCGGCAACGCGCCTGCAAAGCCTCGAGTTTTGCAGACGGGCGGCGGTAGTCATCTTACACCTGCTCGTTTGCCCCTTATCCTATATAAAAGAATCCTAACTACTGATAAAAATTTGTTCGTGAATTGTTATCAATAAAAATAAGAATTAAATGAAATAAAAAAGTAGTACTGATAAAAAAAGGGGAATAATAAAACGAGCGAATAAAAAATAACTTAGCGACTGATGATGAGATACTGTATTAATAACTTGAGCGGTAAAAAAATAAGTGAGCGAAAAATAAACTAAACTAACGACGAATCTTGGCTAATAATAAAATTCAAAACGAGCTTACAAAACGTGAGCTGCGATTAATCCATTTGACGTATTAAAAATCTAACTGAGCGACGAAATTACTAAGTGAGCGACTAAAAATACTAAGTGAGCGACTAGAAATACAAAGCGGGCAGCGTTAATATTAAGTTAGGAGACTATTTTTCCAAATGAAGTTTTACATAACGAGCTGCTATAAAGTTCAGTTTGAGCTACGTTTTGTGAGCTGCTTTATTACTGTTTGGATGACTGATAATCTATTTGAGGTGTTGTGTTTTTTATACTGATATTATTTTTTAATGAAAACTACAGATTATTCGCTGCGCGCGAATTTGAACAGCGCGCGGCTGGGCGACGAATCAACGAAATTTCTACCCAATTGGTCAAGCCTTTTAGAAGTTGACATTCTTTCTTCTGACTTGGATGGGTTAGGTTAGGTTAGACTATATTTATACACAGCGAGCGAGCGAAGCGAGCGAGCCTAGTGGATTGGCTAATCCTTGTTTTTGCCGGACATGTACTGGGGATCGTTTTTGGGGTCGACCATCACTAGACCCCCCTGATCCCCAAAGGGTTAACTGGGGGTCACTTCCAAATACCCCTTATTTTTGCCGGACATGAACTGGGGATCATTTTTGGGGTCGACCCTCACTGGACCCCCCTGACCCCCAAGGTATCAACTAGGGGTCACTTCCGAAAACCCCTTATTTTTGCCGGACATGAACTGGGGATCATTTTTGGGGTCAACCCTCACTGGACCCCCCAGACCCCCAAGGGGTCAACTGGGGGTCAATTCCAAAAACCCCTTATTTTTGCCGGACATGAACTGGGGATCATTTTTGGGGTCGACCCTCACTGGATCCCCCTGACCCCCAAGGGGTCAACTGGGGGTCACTTACAAAAATCCCTTATTTTTGCCGGGCATGTACTGGGGATCATTTTTGGGGTCGACCTTCACTGGACCCCCCTGACCCCCAAGGGGTCAACTGGGGGTCACTTTCAAAAACCCCTTATTTTTGCCGGACATGAATTCGGGATCATTTGTGGGGTCGACCCTCACTGGACCCCCCTGACCCCCAAGGGGTCAACTGGTTGTCACTTCCAAAAACCCCTTATTTTTGCCGAACATGAACTGGGGTTATTTTTGGGGTCGACCACCATTTGACCCCGAGTTGACCTCATGACTAACCTTAAAAATGATCTGCAAGTCATAAAACGTCCAAAAAACCACTTTTTAGACATTTTTATATTTGTGGGCCCCCTGGGGGGTCAAGGGGATCTAATTGTATTTTTTTACCATCTAGGTAACCACCGAAATACCCATTTATAATTTCAACCCTATCGGTCAAGCCGTTTAGAAGTTGACATTCCGGCAACAGCGCCACCTACCGGATCCAATTGTATTTTTTTACCATCCAGATAACCATCGAAATACCCATATAAAATTTCAACCCAATCGGTCCAGCCGTTTAGAAGTTCACATTCCGACAGCAGCGCCACCTACCGGATCCAATTGTATTTTTATACCGTCCAGGTAACCATCGAAATACCCATATAAAATTTCTACCCAATCGGTCAAGCTGTTTAGAAGTTTACACGTTTTCCCATGGGAATAAAACATTTTCCCAAGGTAGTGCCTTACAATAGCCGAATTTTCCGGCACGACCGAGGAAGTACCTCTCGCGTACACGAGACCGGCGTGAAGTGATAGCTGTGTTGGCGCGTTTCGTGCAGTGTGTAAGTAGCCGGTGGCCCCCTTCCTCCATAGGAAGGAGAAGAAATTTTCATCGTATGGAACGGTACCACCAAGAACACCCTCGACTGAACCGGTCCAGCATCATTTATTATTATTATTATTATTATTATTATTATTCAAATAGTTTTTTCATAATCAAATTTTAAAAAAAATGTTTGCACACAAAACAAGGCTCAAATAATTTTTTCATATGCAAATTAAAAAAAAAAATATGTGCTCACAGTACACAGCTCATTTAAGTTTTTTTTAAAATACGTTTTAATATTTAAAACACTTCATTTAAGATAAAATGCTGCTCAGTATATTTAAATAGTTTACCAAATTTTGAAAAAAATGCAGAACGTAATGTTGTCACTCAAACAATTATTAGGTCGCTCAAATATTATGAAGTTTCTCATTTTGTATTTTAAGCAGCTTAAATTGATGTTAATTGTAAGTCGCTGTTTTATTGATTTCTAGTCGCTCGCAGTCAGTCGCTCACTTATTAATTCTGTACACTAAATTTATTATTTCTGATACCTCAAATTTTAATTTACAGTCACTCGTTTAATTACTACCCATAAAAAAACAATGAAAAGAAGATTATTCTACGGCACCCCAAAAACACCAAATAATTGACGTATACGTTAATTTTAGTTATATGTTAATATACTGTTAAAAAATAATAAATTCAAGCGGACACTGTTTAATATATAATAAAATTTTAAAAGCAACTGCTTGATATTAATACTATCCATACCCGTCATATTTCATGATTTTTTTTTAATAACTTTCGTTCAAATCTGTTCGCGTTGAAAAGTGAAACAAAATATACGAACAGCTCGCGAGTTAAAGCTTTAACATAAATCGCTTTTATGCATTGTCAAATCCCACTTACTCATGATTACTTATTTTTATAAGATATCATTGTATGTATATTAAAAATAACGTCAAAATCTGTTCTTTTTTTAAAATAAATATGTTATCAAAATTGTCCGTCAAGAAACTGTGTTATTATGGGCTAATATTGGCAATGTACAACTAGAAAATCAAGCTGCCTTTGCTTTTGGGCTAACAATGTGTGGGCGTATAATAATCTCCTTAGCGGACCTTGTAACATTGATACCTTAATTATAAATTATTACACCTCGACAACTGCAGTAATATTCTTACAGTGAAGTTATCCATTATTGTCTTATTTCTCTATAGAATAATAATCATAACGGTCCTAACCTTGTCTTCAGACAAAGGCGTTCCAAAGTGAAAATATCTGTAATACTGGCAACGAATTAATAAATCAGAGACGCCACTGACACTGATAAAATTCGTGGTTATACCTTATGTTACGTTACAACAAAAATTAGAAAGCTACGCGAATTATATCTTTTTTTGATATACCTACTTACGTTCATATTTAAACTAAATTCATTCACTTCAATTTGTAATAGTATTACATCCAAAGTGTTTAAAGTATTAATTAAATACGACATTTAAAATTTATAAGTAAGTTAACGACTAACAAACTAAGTGAGCTAAAGTTTTAAATCTCTCATAATGCATGGCAGAACTTTCGGAGCTGTTGATAAATGCATTTGACGTGGCAGAAACTTAAAACTTATGGAGGCTTAAACTTCGATATTATTTAAGTAGTATTTTTTTTTGTGTATAACGTGATACATAATTGTATATTACTCTTATACATACATGACAAGGGCGAATAGCATGTTTTTCTTGCAGTCGCGTAAAAAAAAGTTTAATTTAACATTATACCTATTACTATTACCAAACACCCTTTAAACATAATCGTAAGCTTTGTATTCGATCTCAGTGCATTCGGAAAGTACATCTCATTCGCATTATTACACTATAAAATGAAAGCTATGTTGTTGCGCTTAGTGTGTCTATTGGAGGGAGGGGGGACACCATTTCCATAACAATAATACGGAATATCAACATCATAAGAATCTCATGTTGATCGTTTGTCCACAAACACACAATTGGACCTCGGAATGTTACAAGAACTGAAAGAAATGTAAACATCATTGAATATTTTTAGCGTACTGTAACGGTACCAAAACTCCATGAATTACAACTACGAGACGGTAAAGGAAGGACTCTTAGAGGAGTATATATAATTAATTACACTCGAGATCTGTCACTTTTTTATTGAATAATATCCGATTATTTAAAAAAAAAACTATTTAAACGGAATATATCGCGGTATATTTAAGTATTTTACAATTTCGACGTTTCAAATGCTTTCCAGCAACCACGATCGCGCGAGGACTGAGATCACAGACGTCCTGACGTCGTAAGTTATTAAAAGAAGTCGAAAATGTATAATTATTTATATGTTCTGATTATGGCACATTTGGTTTTTGATTTGATTATGTCACTCCCTGGTTCCCGAGCAGAGGGAAGTACACAGCCATCTACGGAGCTCCCTTTTTCCACCCTCCCAAATCCACTGGACTCTCGCAAACCACACAACTCAACAGAATATTATTATTACTTTTTAGAGTAAAGAGGTATAACGACAAACGGAGCCTTATATGTGGTGAATATCGACCTCCATCAAAATCCACATAATGTGCATATACTTTGCCCCCTTTACCCCACCCGTCCAACAGGCCAGCGTTTTTTCACAATAGACTTGAAACAATATGAACATTTATTGTTTTAAGCTTTCACGTTTTGTATTCATATTTATATACTGTAAACGGGACTTAATCGCGTTATAAAATCGAAGAAACCAGTCTACTCGTGACGTCGAGAGTCGAGGTAAATTCTTCGATTTTATAACGTGATTAAGTCCCCTTTACAGTATATAAATATGAATATGACCATAATTTAACTTGATGATGATGAATAAATCACACTTCACTAAAAACTACACATTGAAATGCTGATACACTATCTGAATACAAAGTATAGTTCTATTCCCCAGTGATTACCATGTCAAATAAAACGAACTAGAAGTATATTACTGCAAATTTAAGCCATAAGAAAAATTCAAGTCACATAAAATATGTAACTGCATATGCACGAACGAACATAATACATTTTGCAAATCTCATTGAAATCCCGAAACAGGAGATACAGAATGTATTTCGAATGGATTCTACAAATGTTTTCATATTATAAATCTTATTGTTTTGCTTTTTAGTTAGTTCTTAAAATATAGCTCGTTTTCTGTGCGGAGATATTTCTTTACTTTTATATTGCTCTTTTGCATTTGTTTTAAAGCTGCATTAATGTTTTTTGTCTTCTTTATACCTTTGATCGTCAGTGGTTTCTTATATTTCTACAAACAGTTTTTCTCTATAACTTAAATTAACCAATATGTATTGTCCTCTTAAGGGAATCCCATTAACTTACATTAAAGCGCTGTATATACACGAAATATTTTGTTATTTTATTATTATCCGTATTTTCAGTGTTTTAAATAAAGGATTTGTTTACATTACATTAAGATTATGTATGTTCAATGTCAGCGTGCTCCATTATCGTTATACATCGTTACTTACCACCAGATGAAGCTATGGCCTACCAATCATAAAAATTAAAGAATTTCTGAAAATTCTACCCTTTACAAGATGGAAAGGTAATTCATGGTCAGTAAGATAAATGATTTGTGGAAATCTACCAACTATGAAGTTACAAATGTAAAAATTTATTTTCGGAATTTTTTTAGGGTTCCGTAGCCAAATGGCAAAAAACTGCACTATTATAGTCTAATCATATATGTCTGTCCGTCCGTCCGTCCGGCCGTCCGTATGTCACAGTCATTATTTTCCGAAACTATTGGGCCTACGTACTTAAAACTTTGTACGTTAATGAATTCTGTGAACCGCTATTAGAATTTTGAACAAAAATAAACAAAATATAAAAGAAAATGTACATTGAACTAAATAATTTTTTCATTGGTATAGACTTAATATTCTGAATTTATGAAGGTTAAGGTACATTATGATAACCGTAACAATTATTGTAAAGTAATATTATATTTTTTAAATGACTATTTCTTTTTTACTGCAAACGATTACTTTCCTCATAAAAAACAAACAAAACCCGGCCAAGTGTAGTCGGATACACATATCCAAAGTTCCAATTGAGAGGAACGAACAATCGTTTCATATAAATTAACTTAAACTTGCGGGCGTATACACGAACTACTCATTTAATTGGTAATTGTTCTTTTTTTTCAAATTAGTTAATCTAAATCAACGAAAAATACCATAGGTTTAAGATAACGATTTCATAAAAAATAATAATAGATTTACAAACTTAGAAGTACATTATTAATATGCAGAACTCAATATTCGATACGAATTTCAGGAATTCGTTCTTGTAAGGATCAATCTTCCCACGAGTTCCAGATAAAAGGTCTTGACAGACGTTAAACGGACGGACAGACAGACAACAAATAAGACTTATAAGTGTTCCTTTTTTCTTTTGATTTGACCCTAAAAATACAATCTCTGAAATAAAACGTATGAAAAGATAATTACACATCAAACAAGCAATAGAGCGACCCAAATACCTTCAACTACAGCTTCGTCACGAAATACCAATACGTGAATAACGATATTTATTTTCGTTTGTTATTTCTTTATATTGAAGTTTATTTATTTTTTTCATAATATTGGCGGACAAACAGAATAATAGAAGTTATTTGTTAACGCCCATTAATCCTTGTTCCCAATGGTCGCCTGAAAACTGCACAGAGCGCGACATCGTAGCTGTTACTCGGCGGTTTTTGACTCATTCGTCTTTCTTTATAGTTTAAGTGAGCAAACGAGCAATCGGAGCCATTTTCATGGCTACCGCCGTCCATAGACATCTGCATATAGGTTATACAAATGCGTTGTCCTCCTTCCCCCTTCCCCCTCCACCTCCATCTGCAAAGCTTGGCATTACCTCTTTTTTCTACAGTCTATTTATTGTTACGCATTTTAGTTTCAATATAGAAAACGGAGACAGTCGCTGTTATTTAATGACTTTCAGCGCTATAGTCATCAAATGGCTATATAAAGGTTCTACTGATGCGTTGATTTCCTTCTTTTCCTCTTCATGGTCATCATTTGACACAGAGTAAAAAGCATTAAGACTTTTACCTTTAGGGGAATAATAAAACGAGCGAATAAAAAATAACTTAGCGACTGATGATGAGATACTGTATTAATAACTTGAGCGGTAAAAAAATAAGTGAGCGAAAAATAAACTAAACTAACGACGAATCTTGGCTAATAATAAAATTCAAAACGAGCTTACAAAACGTGAGCTGCGATTAATCCATTTGACGTATTAAAAATCTAACTGAGCGACGAAATTACTAAGTGAGCGACTAAAAATACTAAGTGAGCGACTAGAAATACAAAGCGGGCAGCGTTAATATTAAGTTAGGAGACTATTTTTCCAAATGAAGTTTTACATAATGAGCTGCTATAAAGTTCAGTTTGAGCTACGTCTTGTGAGCTGCTTTATTACTGTTTGGATGACTGATAATCTATTTGAGGTGTTGTGTTTTTTATACTGATATTATTTTTATTTTTTTTTTTTTTATTGAAAACTACAGATTATTAGCTGCGCGCGAATTTGAATAGCGCGCGGCTGGGCGACGAATCAACGAAATTTCAACCCAATCGGTCAAGCCTTTTAGAAGTTGACATTCTTTCTTCAGACTTGGTTGGGTTAGGTTAGGTTAGACTCCCCCTCGATGGATCTCCACCTTGTCGTGGTGAGGGGGCTTAGTAGCCGTGGCTTGACCCACCACGGTGAACCAAGAGGGATCCCAGGAGGGGACGCTCCGAGCGGGCTTGG
>LUGF01000909.1:112237-122524 GCA_001625245.1 Calycopis cecrops
GGAGCGGGGGAAAGGGAAGATGGCGAATTGTAAGGTGACTGAGCTTAGGTGTAGGAGTGTTTTTTCTAAATAAAGAGAATTAAGCGAATATTTACTTTAATTTTCCATTCCCACATTATTAATATGCAGAACTCAATATTCGATACGAATTTCAGGAATTCCTTCTTGTAAGGATCAATCTTCCCACGAGTTCCCGAGTTTTCTCGGGAACTCTGTCCGTTTAACGTCTTGACAGACGTTAAACGGACAGACAGACAGACAGACAGACAACAAATAAGACTTATAGTGTTCCTTTTTTCTTTTGATGTGACCCTAAAAAATACAAAATCTGAAATAAAACGTATAAAAAGATAATTACACATCAAACAAGCAATAGAGCGACCCAAATACCTTCAACTACAGCTTCGTCACGAAATACCAATACGTGAATAACGATATTTATTTTCGTTTGTTATTTCTTTATATTGAAGTTTATTTATTTTTTCATTATATAGGTGGACAAACAGAGTAATAGAAGTTATTTGTTAACGTCCATTAATCCAAGTTCCCAATGATACCCTGGAAACTGCACAGAATGCAACATCGTAGCTGTTACTCGGCAGTTTCTGCGTCATTCCTCTTTTTTTATAGTATAAGTGAGCTAACGAGCAATATCAGACATTTTCATGACTATCGACGTCCATAGACATCCGCATATAGGTTATACAAATGCGTTGCCATCTGAAACGTTTGACATTACCTCTTTTTTTCTAGTCTATTTATCGTTACGCATTTTAGTTTCATTATAGAAAAGGAAGGCAGTCGCTGTTTTTTAATGACTTTATGCGCTATAGTCATCAAATGGCTATATAAAGGTTCTACTGATGCGTTGTATTCCTTCTTCCTTTCCTCTTCATGTGCCGGCTACTCTTACACAGAGTAAAGAGCATTGGGACCAGGTTTCAGGTTCCCATCTTGACCCCTGGTCCTAAAACTTCAACGGAGCTACACCGGTCGTCCTAATCAACGCCGCCTTCGGCTGATTCAGAGTTACGGTTGGAGGACCTCCCATCTGAGCTGCTCTTAGTCTGGCTTCTCCTCCTCTTCTCTGTCCGGCATAGCCTTGGCATCATAGAGACACGCAAGCCTAACCACCACGACAAGGTGGAAGAATTTCTGACGGGTGCCTGCCCTATTCAGCTACAAAGCAGCATAACACTTACTGCCAAGTCGTAATGCTCCCAAAAGTTCCCTTAACATTAAATGGCAAGAGATAGTTCTCCTAAAATAAGCCCTTTCATTATCATTCAGCGTAATTACCCAGAAACTAGAGCCAACTAAATTTGGTACACTTGAAATTTTACGCAAACTTGTGTCGGTCCTCATAATCTCGTTCAAAGATAAGCGACGTAGGTTAGACAAATTAACCAAGTTGGGGAGTTAGCTTTAAGTCCCCGTGACTTAGCCCCGTGTAACTTGTTTGTTGGAATTACCGGGAATGGTACTTAAGTTGATTGCGTGTTATATTATGCAATATGCTTTGGCATTAGCCTCTATTTCTATGACTGGTATATTTCTGTATGGGATACTGTTATCGCTGTATTACATTCTACATTTGATGTATTATGTTATGTGCCTATTTTTTATGGTGTAGGGGGGCAAACAAGCAGTCGCGGTCGGAGCCATTTTCATGATTATCGACGCCCATAGACATCTGCATAGAGGCTATATAGATGCGCTGCCCTCCTTTCTCCTCCCACTCCATGGGTCACCGGCTGCTTACACACCGCACGAAACGCGACAGGTTTACGCTGGTCACCAGTAATTGAGAGGTACCTCGCACGTGCCGGCCCTATTCGACTGCATGCGAACATGCAGTGTGGCACTAACTCTTATATTTTTTTTAAACCATTTACTAGCTCGTAGCGTTTCTATTGTTGCTACGACCCTGAATCGTCCATTACAAAAAACAATCAGAGATAAACGTTTAATTATTTTGTAATTGTGCACTTTAAAGCTTCATTGGGACATTCATGTCTTATAAAGTCTTATAATTATACCATTGTTTGACTCGTTAACGAAATGAGGCAGAGCTGATTGAGGCAACGGTCGGTGTAATTGCTTCCCCTTTGGGACACTTTGATGGCCGAATCGCGTTATTACTTTCGGCCATTAGTTCCCTCCGAATAGTTCTTGTTTTATATACGAGAGAAATCATTTTGTTCGTGTACTTTTTTCATTTATAATATTTTTAATGTAAAATACGCAAAAATCTGGTGTATTTAAATGGCGAATAAATTCATATTGTGAATAATAAAAAGACTTACCAGAGATATTTTTTTTATTTTCGTCTTGTCCAGGGCATAAGTTTTTTACATAATAAATACAGAACGATGAGTATCGATATACCTATACAGCCATAACATACACTAGACTTGGGACTAAATAAACCAGATCCTTACAATGCCGCGCTTCCTCTTGATTCACTCTATCTATTAATAAAAACCCCATCAAAATCGGTAACGTTATTTTAAAGATCTAAGCATACAGACACACAGACGGTGGATTGATACTTTGCTTTATACTATGTAGTGATATTGTCCTTTGTCTAGTACCTACACGGAACACAATTAGAAAAAAAAAGAAATAGAAATAGAAAAATCATTATTTAGGTACATACACATATTACACTGTAATACGTTAAGCCATTTAAAGAGAAAGAGAAAAAAAAATAAAAATACAATTGTGATAATTTAGCCTACGACTTAATTCTAAGGTACATACCACGCTGTATAAGATTAATAATATAAATAAAAGATAACAAAAAGATTCTACATGTAAGGGACAATGCCTAACAGTGTAATAACTAAGTGCCCAAAAAGGAGACCACTCAGTTGGATGACTGTAGGTTATACCACAGTTCTGGTATAACGTGGCCCCTGAAATTAGTCCTTACGATACTTAGCACGGGGCTAGACTACC
Source organism: Calycopis cecrops (assembly GCA_001625245.1). NCBI lineage: Eukaryota > Metazoa > Arthropoda > Insecta > Lepidoptera > Lycaenidae > Calycopis > Calycopis cecrops. The sequence goes on from LUGF01000909.1 coordinate 115,199, forward strand.
GTGGTGTGTTAAGTCCACAAATATTATATCATTATTAAAGAATGGTAGTACGACTATAAAATAGTAATAAATATTTCAGACATGAATAGGCCATAAAACATTTTATGAATATTCTCTCTATGCGTTAAATGGTAGAAGTGAATATTAAAAGTACTTTTAGATGCAATATTGAGATGGAAACTATCGGTGAAAGCAATAAAATATTTTTCCATTTTGCAATCTGCAGATTTTAGTTCGGCTTTAAGTTTGAGTTTGCATATATTGAGAAAGCAGCGATTCATATTTTTAAAACGTATTTGCTTGGTATATTGCACCTGGCTGAATTCAAGCACGACATATTGAAGTTCACAAGATGTGCTAAAACAAGTAAACTTTCTATTCTTTATTCTGCTATAAGACGACCGAACGACTGGAGCGAAATCTGAATAGTCCGTTTATAAGAAACTCCTTCGAAAGGGAAGTTGATTCGACAACTATGATAAGCGCCCTCTATCTTGATTCCAGTGATGACTAGAGAAGGAGGCAGCATAAGCTTTGCGTAACTCTTTTGCTTACTCCCGTATGTCGTTTACTCTGGGGATTTTGCCCTCCTATACCATAAACAAAGTATGTATTGCGGTGATTGTAAAAGACGTAAAAATCTAATAAAAATATCTGATTTCATACGACGTCGTCCACGCATGTTTTCATTCATACGACATAATGATCATGGTCTCCAATTTATGATCTTAAAATTTATATTATTAAAACTCTCTATATCAGACGCTAAAAAAGAATTCAATTTATTATAATAATTAAATTGATGTTTATTTGTCGAGATAAGGGATAAAATAGAAATTACAAAGACAAGCCTCCAAAATTTGAAAATATATAAATTTTTTGGGGAACATACAGCATATTGACTTGACTTACTTACTATAGCATATTGACTAGTAAACACAAATTTAATAGTTATTATGGGAATAAAGTATCTACTTTTAATTAAACATCATATTATATGGAGTGTGTCAAAAATAATTTATATTAATTTTGTTTATTTATTAAACTGCAATCAATAATAGGTACTATAATATTTTCTGTACATCTACGGCGACAGCTGTTCAAAATAAGTCCATAGATTTTCATATAAAACCATTTTCCTATAGGTTTAAGCAATTACGGCACTACCTCTTACTTAAAGTAATATCCTATTAATATTACAAATGCGAATGTTTGTAAGGATGTTTTTTCCTCTTTCACACAAAAACTACTGAACGGATTTTCATGAAACTTTACAGTAATATAGCTTACCAGAATAACATAATAAGTTAAAATTTTGAATCATTTTTGAAGTCCGAAATCCACGCGGACGAAGCCGCGGGCGGAAGCTAGTTATATAATATGTGGAGTAATATTGTTCTGACTTTTTATCGCGAGTGCCGCGGGATGCCGCTAGTATTTAAATATCGTTAGTTGAATAAAGAGCGAAGACGAGGACGGTCACGAACAACCTTTACTCAAAGTGGATAGGCAAGCGATACGAAGTACATTTGCAGAATACATTACCCAATGAACTTTGAATTGAATTTATTTTTACGAATGCAATGTGAAATAAGAGATGAATTTTGTTAATGTTTCTTTAAGCTGTATATGTTTACCGATGTAAACTTCTAATGTAAGTAGTGCGAAGCTGCAGCCGACTCAGGAGGTGCCTTTCTGTAGTGCTGTGCTGGTTTCACAGTTTCTGGTGGCGATTTTGAGGGGAGCAGAGGAGAGAAACACTTCTGAATAATTCTTATAGGGATGTCTATAGTGTAGTCATCAAACGACTCCAACAGCACGTTTACCCTCAAACCATAACTATAATTAAATAACCAGAACTTAGACTGACTACTCTCAAGCTCTTAGCGTGAGTATACTTTCACGGTTCGACGGTCAAATTGTGATGCTTGTGCGTAGCCGGTGGCCCATTGGAAGCGGTAAAGGCAGGCCACGAAACTGCATTACATGCGGATTGTAATAGTCACCAAACGGCTCCGATAACACATTTATCTTTAATATTATTATAGGAATTCTAAGATAATAAAATCTGTACTAATAATATATAGCTGAAGCTGTTTTTTTTTGTTTTTTGTTTGTTTGAATGCGTTAATCTCTGGAACTACTTTTTGAAAAATTTGTTCAGTCTTAGTTAGTCCTATCTAGGAAGGCTATAGGCTACTCTTAACCAACTGCGGTAAAAAAAGGGATTCACGTAAACGAAGTTGCAAGTGTCTACTAGTATAATACAATAAGCATTCCAGGCTGTAGAGCAAAAGAACTAAATCCTTCACTACTGTACATAAATCTCAAGTAACTTGACGTTAATTTATTACAATGTTAATGGTGAATTGAGTACCAACCTTAGCATGTGGCGACGAATAATGTGCAAAAATATCCCGTTAATATTTTATGAAACAAGTTTTTATTGTACTCTCGTGTTATAATGTTCCGTTTATTTCTTTGCGAGGTTATGACGATTTTACGATTTTGGTATTGTGATTTAACGGCTTTTGTATAGCACCAGAGTTGTAGAAGTGACTTTATGTGGTACTTTGTAATTGTTATAAAATTTAATTTCATTGATTATGTCCAACAGTACAGATTTCGCCAGATTTAGGTACTAACCAGAAGACAATGGCCGAATTTATACTTGCACTAAAACTGTTACTGTTAGATCTATGTGTATAGATCTTACATATTATTATGTCTAGGTACATATTATAATATATTATATTATAAAGCCTATATTTATTATCACTGTGACAAATATTTCATATTTATGTACTTAAAAATATAGCTAAAGAGGCGTTGCAACTGATCCAAAACCGTTGTTGATTTTATAATATATTTTTACGGGTTAGGTCGAAAATAATAAAATCAGTCTTACATATTGTAGACATTAATTTTGTAATTTATAACTCTGTTTTGTAACTAGTAAAAGATTCGACGTTTATTCAGCGTCTAATATTATATTTTCTTTTCAACCATGAACATATTCACTCATCTTGGCACCAGCAATCTACCGGCTTGCCAGAAAATGCTTTAAGAGCCTCCCTTGATTTATGATTTGTGAATATGAATTCATATCTCGTTCCAATTGTCGCATTAGTGAAGTCGTGCTTATAGTCGACGCAATAATGGGGACAATTATTATTTTTATTGCACGTTCGCCTTTATTGCTTTATTTTCTGTCCAGCTATCCAACTTATTTTATTTTTATAGTAGAGGAAAAAATTGATGCCTTCTCGTAGTATAGTCATGACTACAAGATGGCAGCTCTGGCTTACACTATACCAGCGGGTGTACCACAAGATGGTGTTTTTTAGGCTTTTCAAGATACCTGTTGTTCTCAATAACTTTATCTACTACCTAATAACTCTTAACTTTAAATCTGGATTTATATAACATATTTTAGTTTCGCTTCTAGATATAATAATAAAAATATAAAAATTGCTTAATCCATTAAAATATTAAAATATTAAAATATTCACGACCGCAGATGAATTTTTAATTTTTAATTATTTTTTTCTCCGGTTATCGCATATCTAAGAAGCGCGGTCTCGAGAAATAATACTGAATTGTTTAAGACAGCGGCTTCTTGGTAAATTTATGCAATGAAAACTATTGTAAATTTATGATTCGTTAGCTAAATCAATTCAATTTGAATCGTAGAATTAAAGTCTTTATTTGATTTGTGTGTTTAGAGAAGCTGAATTCAAAATCTTACCAAATGGTTGGAATATTTATGTTTTGGAAGACAAGAGTGAATACTAAATATATAAGAGCTTGTACCTCGTGCTGAATATATTCTACTATATCAACTTCGCATGCTTGTAAATAGCAGAAGATTTGCCATCTTGGGTTCTACTGAAAGATTTCTACATAATAGAGGTCCATGGCCCATGAAGGTAGGAGGAGAAAGGATGGCAGGGCATCTGTATAGCCTCTACGAATGTCTATGGGAGATAGTAGTCATATAAATGACTGCGACTGCTCGCTTGCCTCCTATTATTACTATTTTATATTATTCTATAAATAAATTAAACGCTAAACTCAAATTGTGAAGATAATGTAGACAGTGCCCTGATTGCATTGCATTGCAGCTGGGCTACCCAACTGCTTATGTAAAAATAGACCAAAGGTAGGTCTAATAGTACTTAATAAGATGGATGTTTAGTCCCTTACAGTAGGGGAGAGACCTGTAGTTCTTTCGAAGGGGTAAGGGAAGAGAAGAAAACGCATGAATAACATCTAATTGTATGAATGTTTATAGCAATAGTAACAACAAAAGATAGCTATTATTTTGTTGCTCTCTCTTGCTTGAAGAATATGTTAGTTTTCTATACGTGAATATTAGTTTATTTTTATGACAAAATAATATAAGTATTTTTATTATTCTCAGAATTTTCGATATTTGGCAAAATGTGATAAATCTTAATTCTCATTGTTTCTTTGTAGCCGATATATCTATAGTATAACTGATAGAAATTTGATTAAAATTGAATTAGTATAGTGTTGATAAGATGACTTACGTTTATAAACTATTAATACATAGACAACGTCACAAATACGTGAGTGACTTCAACATCATAGATTATAAATATTAATCCTAAACCACTTATGGAAAATGATATAAATGATAATAGTAACATTATACAATTGTTACAGATAAAGAAAATGCTGTGGCGGTTAGCGGTATTTCTGCATATTTCAATAACATTTTCGTTAGTCAACGAAATGGAGACGGCTGTTCAAAACAATAAAAGAAGAACAGAAAAATCTGGTGGATTTCTAAAAAACATTTGTGACATCACCGATCGCAATTCCAAAGTTCATTGCTACTGCGAAAACACAAGAGAACCGAAAAACGCATCAAAGGCAGAATGCTGGGTTTTCAACGGAGGCATACCTAGTGACGATCCGATCTGGCAAAGTTTTGCTTCACAACCTGCATTACACACTTTGTCATTTAACGTTCGAGTTGATGGAGCCCTAAACTATATACCAACAAAGTCACTTCAATACTTACAAAGACTTAGATCTCTCAACATAAAGTACGGTAATATTGCCGACATTCATTCATTTGCGTTTGCAAATCTAACAAATTTAAACGAAGCAGTGCTTTCTTCGAATCAAATAGGTGTAATAGAACCATACGCTTTTGCACATTTAATTAACCTAACTTTCATAAATTTAGAAGACAATGCAATTATTGATATTGATAAAGTAGCATTTTTCGATTTACCAAAGTTACAGAAGTTAGTCTTCACAAAAAATAATATATCCTCAATATACGAAGGAACATTTCAACATACATTCAATCTATTAGAGTTGGACCTAAACAAAAACACCATTTACCATCTGAGTCGACACACATTTGATGGATTGGCCAACTTACGGAAATTGGATCTCAGAAAGAACTGCATTACAAATTTGACTGAATTCACTTTCGCCGAACTTTGGAACTTACAAGAGCTATTGTTGGGAAAGAATGACATAAAATATATATCTGAGAGGGCGTTTGATGGGCTTTCTCAACTTTGGAAACTCTCTCTAGACGACAATAAATTAACTTCACTTCCAGCCGGTTTATTTGAAGGTATAAGGGGATTGAGCTCCTTGGATTTACGAATAAATGAGTTACATGTTTTGACTCATGACAACATTAACCCCATACTCGAAAACTTGAAGAGCAGCAACAGCAACTTGCTAATAGAAGGTAAAATGTAACCAGTCTTAATCATGAATTGTATGTTTCTTCTCTTAGCATATCTATAAAAAAAATCGTGTAGATCCTCATTATGATTCAAACCTATGCAATGGTATCATTAAAAACAACATAATATTCACGCCAGTTCCCTAACGGATTAAGCAGAGGTATATAATTATGATATGATCCACTTGGGTCTTATTCTTATTTACCATGTAAGGGATTTGGCGTTAAAAGCATTTGTTGTCGTAAATAAATAATATAATGCTAGTAAGACAACAGTCACGACTGACATGTCTTCAGAATGGCGTTTTTTTTGAAAACTGATGATGAGCGTATGAATCAGGTCTCATTTATAAAAATACTTTTTGCAAATACACATGTAATTAGTTTAATTATTCCCCGAGGTTGATAAAAAATTACATTATTATGTGCAGAACCTATGGGAACCAAAATTAATTAATTATTTAATTACTGAAATGATGTGATCGCGTTTCAGCACATTTAATTAATTCCTTTGAATGGAGTTTAAATTGGTAGAGCGTGTAATTATTCATAGGCACGTAGTCGTAAGGATTTTTAAATGACTACCAACGGCCATAGACATCAGCATTGAGATAACACAGATGCCTTGCTCTTCTTCCCCCACCCTCCTGCATGAGCCACCGGAAACTTACACACCGGACGAAACTCGACAGCGCAGCTATCATATTACGTCGGTTTCGTATAAGCGAGAGGTAACTGGTATGCCGGCCCAAATCGGCTGCAAGCACGTCAGATTTTCCTACAATACTATCGATAATAATTGAACAAACATTATTTTTATTCATTAAAATAATACGTAAATAGGCACTAATTATTATGGTCTTTTCAGATAATAGTTTATATTGCGACTGCAGATTGAAGTGGATATATTTACTTCGTAACGAGACAAAAAGCGAACAAACAAAAAGCTCTTTAGACCGTGTTACTTGTAAAACGGATGATACCATAACTGTGAGCTCGGCCTACAACAGAATGGAGGATGAAAATAACGTAAATAACAATGGATATTTCAATGATAATACAGAAAATATTATCTCCGATACTAAGGCTGTGGAAATTAAGGAAGATAAACTCGAAACTAACGAAGCTGAACCAAGCGCAAGCAAAGGTATAAAGCGAAGTGTACTTAAAATACCACCAGAAAGATTACCATGTCCACCTGAACGAAAAGCTACTGAAGCGTCACCTCAGGACTCTTTCATACCAATCCGCAACGAAATGATAACTCTTTTATTCCCAGGGCGAAATAAATCGAGCTTTACGCCATTAAATTTAAAATTATGTTTTAGTCTTAGCTTTCTTTTCTTTTTTACTTAGATGTCTTAAAATAAGTTTATAATACTAATTTAAATGAGGTAAAGACTATTTTACATTGTAAGTCAAAGACACCATTTTAGTCACAATTAATTCTTAATGTTATCTAAGTTATTGTACGAAAATAATGTGATGTATTTATCTAGTCATGTAAATATCTCGTAATTTTTTTTTTTATGGTATAGGAGGGCAAACGAGCAGTCGGAGCCATTTTCATGACTACCGACGCCCACAAA
>LUGF01000909.1:122610-133692 GCA_001625245.1 Calycopis cecrops
CGCCGGTCTCGTGTAAGCGAGATGTACCTCCCCGGTCGTGCCGGCCCAATTCGACTGCATGCAAGCATGCAGTGTGGCACTACCTCTTACTAAATAATACTACTAAATTTGATTTTATACTATCATTTTTTTACGTATTAAATAAGTTTTTGTGCCATTTAAAAGCTAAAGATAATAACTGGTTTTCAATATTACTGTAACAACTTATATTTTTTTCTAAAAATAACCATTGATTCTTTAAATACCTTTAATGAGGGACAATCGCAAAGAAATCAATACTGTTTTTATTATGTTAGTAATGTGCTTCATACCTGAAAATTCGTCAGGTTTGTATTTTTTCTATTAAGATTTCTTTGTTCCAAGCTATGTTTCTTAATCCACGTATCTACGTTTTTATAAAATAACACATGATATTGTATGATCATGTAATTTTGTATTTAATCACCAAAATTTGTATTTCCCCTATTACAAGTCAATGAGTTTTTTCAGTTTCAGTTCACCCTATCGTTAGATTTTGTTAACATAATATTATTGTAGGTAGCGTAAAAAGCAGGGTGCAAGCAGGATAGAATAAGAAATACTTTAATTGTCTCGTTAAAATTGTTAATGTGCTATAATATATTGGTGTTGTTACTATGATCTTTTTGTTTAATTATTAATTATTTAATTGTTAAAATATTTTATTCATATACTGACAAAAATAAATATTTTATATTGTTTGTAGGTGTAAGAAGTTTTATTAATAGTAGCCAAATTGAGACATCAGTATTTTTTGCATACGTCATAATATTGTTATGAAACTAAAACACCAACTCAAAACTAATTTTATTCACTTTGAGTTAATATATGCATATTATAGTATTCTGTAAAATTGCAAAAGAAGAAGCAGAGCTCAAATTTCAAGGTAGATTTAATAATGTCAGACATGTACCAACATCGAATGTTTTGGTACCTTTTCTTGTTTGAAATTAAGTTTAACACTTCATGATGAAACTGTATACAATACTCTTTTCTATACTAAATATGCCTTTTGTAATTAATAAACAAAATGCTAGAGGCCAGGTCCAGCACTAGAAAAGGCTGATTATGATGCTGATGATGACGATGCTGATGAAATACTGATATTACATTTACATTCAGCCAAAAAGAGTAGAAAAGTGAGTAGGATGAGTGTGTAAATACAATTTTTCTCAATTATTAGCTTGAAACTAATTTTCTTATCTAATTAAGGCATTGACGCTAGCAGTTCGAGGAGGAAGAGGCTAAATGTAAATGTAATATTGTAATACATACATGATGTTCACTTCTGCATTACAACTGATTACCATCTAATGAAAACTGCTTTCATTGAGGGTCTTATTTTAGTGTATTATTACATAATTAATATAACTTTATTGTGTACAATGATTTAAATCACACGAATTAATTATTAAATAAAATTATTATTTAAAACCGTTGTGTATATATGTAGATATAATGGCAAACTTAAATTGAATAATTAGTAAAATTTTTAATGATAATTATTTGTTTTTCTTTTCAACGTCCTCATAAGACAAATACAAGGTAGTGGTACACTGCACTGGCGAGAATTGACAGCTGTGCTGTCGCGATTCGTGCGGTGTGTAAGTAGCCGGTGGACCATGGAGGTGGGAGGAGAAAGCGAACTGCTACTGCTAAGAGGACTGCTCGTTTACCCTCCCTGTACCATAAAAAAAGTCAATTAGTCTAGTTACTTGGCTATATGGAGATTACAGTGACGGGAAGCATATGAGCGGAGCAGCGTACCTGCAGACGCTGGCGCCGAATCCGTCGAGGCCCACGGACTTGATTTTCGTATTTTCTTTAGTATTTTCTTTATAATAATAAAAGGACAGACGACCACTCGGAGACTTTCGATGACGCCCATAGAGAACTGACGTCACCTTCTACGGGTCATCGGAAACACAAATCGTATTAAACGCGACAGAATAGTTATTACTTCATGTTCACTATCATTACGTCAGCAAGATGTATCTCGTGATCGTCCCATGCGTGTTTTTTTTTTTAGAAATTCTATGTATTTGGCTACTTGGCTGTAAATCTTCTTTCCTTAGGTTCACTTGGCTATCAGCGCTCAGGCACGCTGGAGGAGACTAGATGAGGGCCGAGGATGATTGCTGAAGAGTTGGCGTGACGTGTAACTGAAAACAAAGCGAGAAATTATTTCCCACATAAATTGAACCGTCAGTTTCTTTGAAAACTTTCTAAGGGAATGCTGTTCTCTTTATATAGATCCGAATATTGTGTAAATTGATATTATATTTCTCAACGTGTTTTGATTTGGTTGAATCTAGTTGTAACCGGCATGATATCGACTAGACCTGGTATTAGGCACTGAGGTTTGTCTGAATCTAGTTCTAATAGACTCAGTTTAGCTAGACTCAGTTTTACCCGAAAACAATCGGCTAAATAAAGATTGAGCCGAGATAAAGTGGCTACAACTGCAGTGCAGCCGTAATTCGGGCTTGAGGCGTAACGTATGTATCAAAATATTTTGATTCTAATATTGGTGATTCCACCTAAATTATACGTTAACTTTTTCACCGTATATCTATCGAGTAGTCACGCATTTTATGACTATCAATATTTCCATTCCATTTTATTAGTTATTTGTACAATAGTCATCATTATTTCTCTTTAAATTATTACATTGCAAAGATTCGTCATCAAAGTGAGTCGCTGAATCGAGTTTTCCCCTTCAGTGCGCTTGCTGTAAGTAATGAGCGTCGAGAATGGAGATTGGTGAACGACATTCGATACGCTGCAGACAACCTAAGAGTAATTTCTGTCACCTTCAACTATTTCGGTATCTTTGCAAATTGGAATTAAATTTGCCCTGTTACTGATAATAACCAATAAGATGAGGAGAGGTCAAAAAGTAGGTACTAGTGACTTATGTAATACCAGTGCAGTGACAGACATGCTGTTTTTGAGTTTCCAGTGGCCCATCGTATCGTGCAGACGTTTGGCCATGTATTCATTACCAAACGGGAGGTACCTCTCTCATATGACACCGCCGTAAACAGATAAATACCTACCTTTGTACTGATATGATATATGAAGCAAACGAACAGTCGGAGTCATTTTAATTACTATTCACGACCATAGACGTCCGTATAGGGGCTATACAGATGCACTCTCCTTTCTTATCCCTCCTCCATGAGCCACCAGCTACTTACACACCGCAAGAAATGCGAGGCCCTTGTGTAAGTAAGAGGTACCTCCCCGGTCGTGCAGGCCCAATCCGACTGCATGCAAGCATGTAGTGTGACACTACCTCTAACAATCGAAATTTATCGACTACTACTAGAACAGTCGTAACATATAAAGATACGACGTCTCAGTTGCGGTTAGAGGGTAAGGGTGCTTACATAGAGAAACAGGTTACCGGTACCGGCAAAACCTGTACGGGTCGGTACCTGCAATATTGGAATGTTGTCGTACCGGTATTATTGGAACGTTATCTTATCGGTAATTTTGCAATATTATCGATGATACTGCAATGTTGTTGTTGCATATACGTATGAAACGTGGAAGTAGGGCAAGTCTGACAAATCAGAATTGACAGCTGATGCCGCAGCTCAATAATTACGGTGATATGATGGTAGTTGTCACTAGCCACGCCATCATTGTACTGTCAAAGATCCCTCATTCTAGAGTGTCATCTGTACCAAACCACAGATATCATCTATGGTATGGATAACCAGTACATGTCTATGACTTACCATAGACAACACTTACTATTGAAAGTGTCGTCTATACAACAATCGGTACCGACACATACAGGTTTTGTCGGTCCCGGTAAGCTATTTCTCTATGTAAGCACCCGAATACGGCAGTGGAACGCTATTAAAACGTAACTAGTGAACAAGAAGAGTATACTTTATAAATATAATACATTTTTAAATTCCCTTCGCCGTTTATAATTGAAATGTGTTTTTCAATCTGGAAATTGCTTATACTTGAAGCGGAAAGTATGTTATATTTCTTTTTAAAACACGTGCATAGATAAGTGTAGCGCACTTTGTAGTAGGTACGCTAATGTATATTCCTTGTGGAATTGAAATAAAATGTTCTAGATCGTAATATTTTTTTTTTATATAGCATAGGAGGCAATTTTAAAATTATTTGTATAAAAAGCATTACCAATTATAAAATATTAACATCACTATTATTTTGTAATAATAGGGAGAAAATGAGCAGATCATAAGTGACTACTAGCATTGGGAGCCTTTTAATGACCACCGACGCCCATAGACATCCGCATAGAGTTTATACAGATGCGCTGCCCTCTTTCCTCCTCCTTCCTCCATGGCCGACAACTACATCGCACGAAACGTGACAACACAGCAGCAATAGAGCTACATACATGTAGCGTGTTCCAACCTCTCACTATTGACGTTCCCTCCCAATCACAATGATTGCATATTGAATACTGTGTCTATCATAATTTCCATCTATTCGTGAGCTATCTCAGGAATAGATAGAAATTATGCTACCGAAAATTAAAATTAGAAAAATTAAAAAAAAAAACTGTATCCAAGACGTACCTATACATACCCATATCCCTTTTCGTGTTGCCACAAATTTGTAATGTCGTAACGGATCCATAACTTACCAAACCTATCATAATTAAATTAGATTGATGGAAAATTAATTAAGTTTTTTTTAATTGTATAGCGGGGCAAACGCGCAGTCATAGCAATTTTCATGACCGTAGACATCAGCATAGAAGCCATACAGAGGTGCTGCCCTCCTTTTTTCTCCCACCTCCATGGGCTACCGGCTACTTAGAGCTCTCACTTTATGCCGGTAAGCGAGAAGTCAAATAGCCTATTCAGCTGCTTACAAGCATGCAGTGTAACACTACCTCTTAGGGTCAATTCACACCAAAAGCGCGGCGAAGCGCAGCGAAGCGGAGCGCATTTTCAGTGTCATAAAAATTTAAACTTTATTTTCATTACTGTAGTACTTATTATCGAATTCTCGCGACTTCCGCGCGGATTCCAGCGAATACTCGCGCAGTCGCTCCAATCCGCGCGACTCGTTCGAGTTTCTTATGCGATAATAAGTATTATAGCAATTATTGTAAAGTTGAAATTCATATGACACATAAACTGCGCTTCGTTTCGCTGCGCTTCGCTGTGCTTCGCCGCGCTTTTGGTGTGAATTGACCCTTACTTATAATAAAGGGGATCTAAGACATTAAGGTAAAAATATTGTTTCTTGTTTATATATTAATAGAACAAATTTGTCTTAAAAGTATGCCTTTACAGCTACTGAAACTAAGGCCTTTTAATGGATACTTTAGATTCAGACGTTGTAAGCCATTATACTGAATTTATTATGAACAAAATAATGTACGTGTGTTTCTCCCGTCTTGTTTTATAAAAGCAATATATTTCATGTTATGAGATACGTTTTAAGTTTACTAATTAATAATTACTTAATATTTATTTGTTTTATATATGACGCAGATTTCATCATCATCATCATCATCAGTAATTATCTTTACGTTGAGTTTCCATCCATATTTTAACTAATACATTTTTTCACCGATTGCTTCCAAAATGATGTTCAGACGTGATCATCTATTATTTCGAAAATTTATTTAAAGTATCTCTCTTTTTCTATCTCTTTCTCTCTATCTCTCTCCCTATCTCTTTCTCTCTCTCTCTCTCTCTCTCTCGTGGATCTCCGTAGATATATACATACAATACAGATGCGCTACCCTCCTTTCTTCTCCCACCCCCTTGACCCACCGGCTACTTACACACCGCACGATACGCGACAGCACAGCTGTTACTACGCCGGTCTCGTATAATGCGACAATATCTGTCATACATCATAATAACACAGCTACTAACAAATCATAATATGCAAAAAGTAAACAATTTCGATCAATCTAACTTCATAATTACACTGTCGAAGTCGGTAATTTGATTATGCGAGTTCCCTCCACCGGCTTCTAATAAAGACAAATCGATTTCTAATGACAACTCGATATATACAGATGCTCATGGATGAGGCACTAAAAATGTTGTTAAGTTTTTTTTGTGGTATGGTATGGTATAGGGGGGGGACAAACGAGCAGTCGGAGCCATTTTCATGACTACCGAAGTCCATAGACATCCACATAGAGGCTATACAGGTGCGATTCCCCCCTTTTCTCCTCCCGCCTCCATGGCCATCGGCTACTAACACACCGCACGATACGCGACAGCACAGCTATCACTTTACGCCGATCTTGTGTAAGCGAGAGGTACCTCCCCGGTAGTGCCGGCCCAATTCTGCTGCATGCAAGCTATTAAGTAAATGATAAACACATCAATTAGGAGAAAAAATATTTATTTTTCGCATGATATTATAAAGTAGGTAATTCGCCATATTGGCAGACATTGAAAGATATCTATGTTCAACATTAGCCTAATAATGACGGATTATGACTTATAACACAGTCCAGACCCCGACGTTACGGTCGCGTTGAGGTTTAGGGAAAATGATTATGTATAGCGTGATAAATTATGGGATTCCTTAATCAATAACGACCTATCAACACAAAAAATAATATTGTTACCAATTATAATCCGAAAGTTCTTATGTTTGTTTGTTCTTCACGCAAAAACTACTAAACCGATTTTCATAAAATGTGGCAAACACATAGAGAGCTACTTGGATTAACAGATATGATAGTTTTTATCCCGAAAAAATGTTCCTATGGGATGCCATGGGATGATTTTCTATTTTCCACAGGATAGAAATTTATGCGGGTGAAACCGCGGGGCGCAGCTATATATACCTACAATATTAGCGCTTGCAAATAACTAAACTGTTTAGTTTAATAATATCGGTGTGTAGAAATTTCTCGACAAATTAATGAAATATTCCTGACACGGAGTTTATGCTGAGAGTGAAGTATTTGCACAAGGATCACGGCGACATGAGTTTGTGAGCGTGCAGAGATTTTAATGTAAAGACATTATTGTGTTTTTTTTATTATTTTTATACCAGAATATTTTGATGTATTTTCTTTTATAGCATATATAGGAGGCAAACGAACAATCTAAGCCATTTTTATGACTACCGACACCCATAGACATCCGCATAGGGATTATACAGATGCGATGCCCTCCGCCCTCCATAGGCCACTGGCTACTTAAACACCGCACGAAACACGACAGCATTGCTGTCACTTGACGCCGGTCTCATGTAAGCGGGCGGTACCTCCCTAATCGTGCCGGCCCAATTCGGCTGCATGCAAGCATGCAGTGTAGCACTACCTCTTACTTTTACTTACATTTTAGTTCCATTTTGTAAACATACTGCCACTGATGTACTCCGCTGGTTTGGTTTCATGGACTTCATGTATTTATAATATGAATACACTAAATAGTTCCTGCATTTAATATTTCTTTATTAGAATGTCGATATTAAAAAAAAAATGTATTTAATATTATATTTGTGGGCTGGAATAGGTTCATCACAATCTTAATAATGGATTCTTAACGTTTAACGAATGGAAAAAGCCATGTATATTTTTGTTCTTTATTTGAAACTAATGAGCAGTATCTAAAAGTATAATAAATAATATTGCAATAAATAAATCTTGACTAGAGTAAACTCGTTAAGAAAAGTAATGATTCAAAAGGGAAAGGAAAAAAACTACGCAACGTCAGCGCAGTAAGTTGTTAGATTGCTTGATCTCTGTTTCACATAATTACTCTGTGTAGATTCAGAATCTTTTCTTAAATATTGAAGTTCAAAATCAATATGTAACAAAACATTCAGCATCACAAACAGCGGAAAAAATAAGTAAGAAAATAATATCACAATTAAATTATGATTGCGTCGACAACAAGCACATCTTCACTCTTGTTACTATCGTTACGGGAAGTGAATTCAAATTCACAAATCATGAATTTCTAAAGGCGCTAAAATTATTTTCTGGCAAGCCGATAGAAGCCTGGTGCCAAGATGAGTGTTCCAACTGATTATGATTTTAGGTCGGTATGTAAAAGTGAAAGATGATATTATAAATAATAAAAGTTGAAATTATTTCCTTCTCCACCATCTTTTGCCTCTGGCTTTCTGCGATGATTTTATTAAAGGGTCATAGGGTTTTCGCTATCAATCCTGACGTCACAGAAGTGACAGCGTTGGAAGGATTTTTACGGCTCTGCGGAACATATTATAGCTGTTTATGGTGACCGTAGCCATAAAAATGCTCAAACTCTTCGTTTGCTCGCTTAAACTGTAAATACACAATGCAATTGCAATGTTTATTTAAGTTCAGTCTTTATAAAAAAATCATCTGCCTTTTTTCATCCGTTTCATATAAGAACCAGTTCTGTATTTAGTAACGGCAAGAATTAATACTAATCCCTAGCAACATGGATAAGTTAGGAACAGTGCTGCTATATAGTCACTAGAGGTAAGATATTTGTGCTCGTCTTATGGATGAGCACGAATATCTTACCAATCCGTACGCTTACTACCTCTCCACTTCCGTACGGAGCTCGTATTAATTCTCTCCGGACCAGTAAGCGCGAAGCGCGATTGTACTTTGCGACTGCATTAACCGTCAAGTCACGATATTTTACTATAAGTAGATAGGACCAGTTACGAAGATTTATAGTAATTATATGGTCATATTTTCTGACCGGAATAATAGTAACTGGATGTATACTAATGATGAAGATTGTTCCGACTAGATGTCATTATATTTAGTCCTGCAAAAAGAAAGGAAAAGAATATTTTCAGTCTAACGAGATGGATGACATTATAATAGAGTTGTATTTTAAAGTTCTGTGAATGTGTATGTGTACATTTAAAGAGTTAATTTGGTATCACAATTTAATAAAATACTTTACTCTAACATACAGATGCGCTGCCCTCCTTTCTCCTCCTACCTCCATGGGCCACCGGCTAAAACTCTAAACAGACAATTATGGACAGAAAATTTTAGATCCAGCTGACATGCAAGTATTTCTAACTTAGCTGTTACGTTAAATATAATATTATGACGGAAATTTAGCACGCATGTACATACGATTGCAATAAGACTATTTGAACTCACCTTCTTAATTCTCCTACTAAAGTTAATATTTTAAGTCTCTTACAAAAAGAAAAAAATCAATGCCGTTAGATATTTGTCTAGATAATAAACTAAGATCTAACTGCAATTTTAAATCCCGCTAGATAATAGTTTAGCAAATAAAAAAGTAAACTGTCATATCCAGCGACTTAAAGCGCTGACCTAGTTCCGAACTGCATACTGATTGAATTAGTACTGAGTGTTCTTAACAGCTGGGTTTTGTTCAGTTGGTATTCTATTCTCAGTTGTTGTTTGGCGATGTTATCCCCCCGTGTATTAGAGAGCACGCTAAGACGTCGCTGCTGCGGCTGATTTCTCACCAGCCGACTTCCATTATAGGACCTCGCGCCAAAACTCGAAATTCTACCACCTCGATCCTCCGAAATCCAGTACTATGCGCTTTAAGCGCAATTTGATCCCGCGCACTACTTCGATCTGGGGTCAGCTGCCTCCCTCGGTATTTCTGGACCGATACGACCTAGGGATATTCAAGAAAAGAGCATCATAGTCTTCTCTCAAAGGTCAACAACGCATCTGCTAGAGCTCTGATGTTACGGATATCTGTGGGCATTGGTGATGACTTTATATTATACTAATGCATTATAACTTTGTGTATGCCTAAGATGTTTTGATCATTAACGCCACCATTTTATTTAATCAAATCCATAATCTTGTAATTTAATAAATATATTTTATACAACGTACCTAACAAAGAGAAAATAACACATCCAGACAACGCTACATATAAATAGTTAGTAAACCTTTTGTGTAAAAATAAAAATCCAAAAAACAGTACTTCCGTAGACATACCCGTGTAATTACTGAGCCACACGCACAGGTGTAGGCTTTGTTAATGACGAAATAAAAGGACTTTTTGCGCGATTTTATTTTCAACGCCTCATGAATTACGGATTGTGAAAGGATTTTTAAATGTCCTCAAATGTACGGTAATATAATAAAAGTATTGTTTTGCGACATCAGTACCGCCGGCTCAGGAGAATGATAAATGCTTCGTAATAGCTCATCGCGGTTCATTCAATAGGATGTATAAGCTGTGTGCGTGTGTATGTGACTGAACTCCTGCTAAACGACTGGACGGATTTTGAAGAATTTTTTTATGTGTGTTATAAAAATGGGAAGGGCAATATCAGGGAGGTAGCTGTTGCTCAAATGATGCCATTGCGAGACAACTGTCATGCTATTAGTATACCTCTCAGGAGAATTACTATATTAATATATACAGGGTGATTTGTAACTGGATGTATTCCTCTTGAGATGTGATAATACATCAAATTTCCAACATAATTAGCCACAATGTCCTTAGTAACAAGTAGGCTCGTTATCGAGATATTCAATATTTTAGGTTTTGTTAAAAAAAATCCCGAATCAACTATAAAGAATCGAATAAAAAAATAAATAATGTTTTGAATTAAGTTGTTTCGATTTTTATCAGTTACTAATACATCAACAAACATTTATTAATACTAGTACTGGTACAAATGTCAAACATTTTAAAATAGCATGTGAATTCTTTCAGAATTTTGTTTTGATTCTCTTATTTGATCAATAGAAAATTGGATTTATTTTAAAAAATCAACAGCACATTAGACGTACAAACTATTAGAAAAACTTCCTTGTGTCATTAGCTACCCAAAAAAAGTTAAATTGTTAAGACACAAACAACAATTCCCAGAAAATAACTTAGGTAGAGCACGTGCGTTGAACTGCATTGTAAAACCCTTTGTTATCATACCGCGCCTAAAGTTGTTTATGCGGCTAGAGTTGTAATAAATTCCTGGAACTTTTTAGTTGTTATTGTCAGTAATCAGAAGTTGTCTATTAGACCCACTAGGTCATTCAATTTGTTTAAACTTAGAACAAAATAATTTAGTTAGTTTCGATTCTACGTTGTGCAAGCACGTGTTTTGTTTCTGGCTATTACCAACGCG
>LUGF01000909.1:187216-211262 GCA_001625245.1 Calycopis cecrops
ACGATTATTATCTGTGAGCGTAAACTAAGAGCGTCAATAAGTTTAGTTTTCTGTCTAATGGTAGCGGATTTTTTTGATCTATCTAATTTTGAGAATGCTTCTTTCCATTCTTCATTGGCTTGTTACGATTTTTTTTTTATTTGCCTTGTAAATTTCCAGGTTTGTCAAGCGTAAGTTAATGAGGGGAGTAAGCACATGTTCATTACTCTACTTTTCAATATTACGGGCATGTCGCTTTTTTAAATTTCATTCTTGCTCCAGAACTTCTTCCAAGTGATGAAGGGTAAACCTTCAACTGGAACTAAACACAACTACAACAAGAAGTAGAAAGTATGGACTTCCAGTTTGTTATTGTGTTGATAAAATGAAATTTGTTTTTCTTAGTAGATGTAAATGTCAACGTAGGCTAAAGGTAGGCTGTCAAGATATATCAGTTTTTTAGAATAGTTCGTCATGATTTGATGACAAGTGGATAATTTTCATGTTGATGGAAGCGCCTATTCACTAATAAAGCGAACCTTCGTTTTGAGTTTGCTTCAATGCCTTCCGTAAGCCTTAATTAAATATATAGTGCGAGTTAATATAGAAAAGATGGCGGTCAGACAATGTATTTATAAATTCCTCTCTAGGCACGTGTGAGAGGACATTTTTTTTACTTTTGTATCCCCAACAGTGCGTTATATCTTTTTTACCTGACTGCCAAGGAAAGTTATATGTTTTTCGCGCGTATCTTGTATGTATGTAATATTCTTTATTACCTCATATCTGTAGAATAGCTTAACGGATTTACGTAGTTGAGGTATCGTTAGAGTCGTCTTAGTAGCCCAAGTGTTCTTAGATAGATGGCGTTAAAAAAAACCAAACATGGCGGCTATGCTACGCCATTGAACTTCAGTTCAATATTTTTTTTTATTCGAACACTGCAATATAAGTATCAAATTAAAGGGCTCAACACAAGGATTTCAAAAAACGAACAAAACTAGCTGTGTCCATGTTTTATTTGATCCATCTGGCATCTCTAATTGTATTAACCATCAAACTCAGCATTTATGTAACGAAGCGATATTACATAATATATCGCTTAGTTACATAAATGATGAGCGGAATATTTTGAATGAGAATTCATTGATGTAATTAGATTACTTATAGTAGGTTGGTATTTTGTTAATACCTAATTGCACAACGCTGAGTAGGATTAATAAATAATCTTATTATATAAAATAAAACAAGGCATTCGTGATCCCGTGTATGGTGTATGTAAAGTCATGTCCATTGTCTGAAGAGATTGATCATAGTAAGTAATCGTGTCTGTTATTCTTCAAGGGCAGTTTTTATTATGAATGTTTGTATAATACATAAAATTGTATTTCTAATAATTATGCAGTAATATATTTCACAAGGCTGCCACATTCATAGAATCCATAAACTACTACACATATCTGATTCTTTATAGATAATAACAGATTAAATCTTAGCTCTGTCGGTGTACGCAGTAGGTATGTTCCATTATATTAAATTATACAACTCTGATATGTTTGAGTATTCTTTATATAAACTAAATTAATAATTCTAATAATTGTAATATAAATAAACGTTGAGAGCTTAGGAAAGTGTTAGCTTTAGAATAAACCTTTGTTTCGGAATGTGGATTTTTGGTGACATTGTAGGGAAGGGCACACATCTACATAGCAATTACAGTCCGACTGCTTCTTTAACCTTTCAACTATAATTATATGTATCTAATTATAGTTCTATTTTATTCTAAATACTAACGGGATTAAATACGTAGCTTCCAGTCTGAATCTAAACTAACACACGTCACAGATAAAGCACATCTGACTGCATTTCGTTTGGAGAGAAGTCGTCTTTAGAGTTGACGATACGATATTTACCTATACTATCTCTACCCTTAGTAAATTCGTAATGATTGTTCATATGTATCCAATATTCCAAGGTTTTGTAAATATCAGGCAGAAAAATATGCACGAATAAGTTTTTTTAGTGAGATGAGAATAAAAAAACAGCAACATGTTATAAGACAGCGCATTGTGAAGTCTCGATTACGTGTCAATTGGAACGTTTCGCAGTTGGTTGTGTGTTGAACGATCCAATGGCATATCGTATCGTATAAAATGCCGTCTTGTATGCTTCGACTTGTCAATGTGTGGAGTTTAGGCTGTTTAGTAATTACGTCAGATTGCGAGGACCTGATTTCAATTTTAAACAGAGGTTACTAAGGACGTAACATCTATTTTTTACAATATCATAGGGCGCTAATGAAGACCGCTGCTCAGTCACTCGTAAGTTGCTGAAAATTTCTATTTTAATGATGTCGCTACACAAATATTTTGATTTTAAAACTAACTAACAATGGCAATTTTACAATTTTTACTTTAAAATATACCTACCAGCTTCGCCCGCGTTGACATCATCCACAACTTTATGGATGTTATAATAGATACTTATAAACCTTCCTATTGAATCACTCTATCTATTAAAAAAACCCATCAAAATCTGTTGTGTAATTATCAAGATCTAAGTATACAGACACACAGACGGCGGAAAGCGACTTTGTTTTATACATAAGTTATAAAACAAAGTTATAAATACGGTGTAAAATTAAACTGTCTTAAATCATACCACTTAGCCAGTTGTGATCTATATAATATCAATAAACGAAAATAGGTAGTAGATAATCAACGCTTTTTTTTTTCAAAAAAATAACGAATAAAATATGTAAATGACGACGATAATACGTAGGTACACATGTCTTTCTGTAAGAGCTGGTGGTGCCATCTTCACAGAGCTAATCGATCAGGAAGATATCTCATATTCATTTTAAGACATTCTGTCACGTTTGATATCGTTTGAGAATTTCCAGTGGCACATCCTTGAGTAAAAAGGACAGGAGGGAAATATAACAATTATGCGGATGTCTATGTGAGTTTCTAATCACTGAGGGTCCGACGGCATTATTACGCCCTTATAATAGAAGAATTGAAAAAGATACTGCTGACTAATGAGGGCTCATTTTACGCGAGTATTTAGCGATGGAGATCTATACCTGACTATCCTACTCTGGCAGCTGTGTTGGTACCTACTTAATAAATAAAATCATATCGTACTCGCCACATATAAATACGATTCAAGCCAAAGTAAGGAAAAATGGGAAAGAGTGCGATAAATAAAACGTACAGTGGCTAATTGAAAAGCGGTAGTATAAATCAGTAGAGAGCGATGCATGTGGTGCAGAACGAAAACAAACGGCACTAAATCTGCGGACCACTTAGATATACTTGGATCACGGTGAATCTTACTTTGGACTTTGGATTTATAACGTGACATCACGTACATTTTTGTTGAACTTTTGTTTGTAACCAGACGTAGTGCTAACATGAGATATTGCTATTGTTCCTTAAGTTATTCATTCAGTTTGGCACTTTAACTAGATCTTTTAAGTTATTACATCCAGTGTTAGCGTATCTCATAGATATTGTCCAATCTGTAATTTATATTTTGAAACGTCAGTACTATATCTTAATATATAAAATTCTCGTGTCACAGTTTTCGTTGCCATACTCCTCCGAAACGGCTTGACCGATTCTCATGAAATTTTGTGAGCACATTGAGTAGGTCTGAGAATCGGCCAACATCTATTTTTCATCCCGATATTCCCACGGGATCGAAAGTTACGCGGGTGAAACCGCGGGGCGCAGCTAGTTAGGTATAGATAACACTTTGTATTGTCATAGTCTGTAGGTAATTTTCTGATGTACAATTAGTATTATACAAGTTATTATTTAGATTGTTTATGTACAAGAAAGTTTCTATGAGTATATTTAATTTGTACGACCATTGTTGCATTACGGGCAAAATTGGATTACCAGGGCTTACGCAACATTATCGACAGTAAACCAAAGTCTTCAAAATTTATACATAATTATTGAGCTTGATTTATAATTAAACTAGCTGTTATCTGCGGCTTCGCTCGCGTGGTAGAAAAAAAATGTACATATTTCGAACCGATGGCACTCTTCAGCCCTTCAAGTATATCCATAAGAAATATTATATCCATCCGTCGATCCGATTTGACGTGAAAGAAGGTCAAACAAACAAACACTTTCGCATTTATAATATTTGTGTAATAGTTTATTTCTCACCACAATACATTTTATACATTAATAGTAACATAGAACAACAATAATATTATATAGACAACGTGGTTTGCGAAACTTTTATAACAGGGCCCGATTGCTTAACCTAGTCTGATTATAGAGTTCATACTATCTATATGTAGTCAGATTTCGATTATCCGGACCTTTGTTTAAATTTTCCAGCGTCGCTTTATAGTCGAGATGCTTTGTTCCGTAATAGTGTTTGGCACACGCCGCCGGCCGCGCTGCCAGTCTCGTGTCCCGGCGTCAGCACGTCAGCTGCGGCCCGTCATGTTGGCGGAGTCGCATTTACTGCTGTGCCGCTTTAATACATCTGGAAGCTGGAGATTAGTGGAAAAAAACTATGCAGTAGAATTTTGTGCTGTATAATTTAGCTGAAAAAAGAATAAGAGTTCAGACAGGTTAATAATATATGTAATAATTGAAAATAATGTACATTATGGTGGCTCACGACAGCGTATAGTCATAAACAATTTAATTAGTGCATGCTACTGTGACATAATCCTGGTGGTAATCTGTAGAGATATCGTCATTTGTACATCTGTGATAATTATGTATCTTATTACGTCAGCAGAAAATTCTTTTCCTTCGCGAGTCAGTAATTATTCGGCCGGTCAAAATTTATGTGCTCAGTACTATGCTACAGCTGTAGAAGCTAAGTACTAATAAAGCAAGTACTAATAATGCCCGAAATATGTGCTAAGGTGGTAGTCCCCTGATACTGCAACTTGCAAGTAACTTAATAACGTATGTATTTTAAATAAAGAGTTTTCCGTATCCATTATTCGTATCCGTGCGTCCATCATTGTTTCACGCTTTAACGGAATTTAAATTGGACTATAAATTTTACAAGTTCATTGGTAAAAGAAAGATAAATGGATTTTCAAAATAAATATATTCGTTTTGTATTTCGTGGTAACGTAAAAGTATTGAATTGTTTGAAACAAAAATTGACTGCTGCCGAATATTGAAAGATGAAAACACAGTTCAATGTATATCATCAGCATCAGCAGTGGAGAGATGTCCACTGCTGGACACAGGTCTCCTCCAAAGAGCGCCAAAAGTCACGGTCCAGCGTCTGCCCGCCACCTTCACCAAGTCGTCGGTCCACCGGGTCGGAGGCCGTCCACCACTCCGTCTTCCGGTGCGAGGCCACCACTCGAGAATCTTTGTTCCATTCAATGTCGAACAAACATCGCTGGTGGATGTTGGTATTTCCATAGCACTAGTATAAACGTCACATTTGCATAGCATCCAACAACAAATATTTTTTTGTTATTGCAGACGAGCAAAGACCGAAAATCTAGTTTGCCAAGTTACTACTGACGCTTGCAATCCACACATAATGCGGCAGCAGCGCTGCGACCACTCCATTGGGAACAAGGCATAAAGAGGTTAGCTTCGACTGCTCATTTACCCCATGTGCCATAAAAATTCACGGCTACTGCTAGTAATATGTAGATATAAATTCCAATGAACTGTAGGGGCAATTGTAATAATATTGCCGTCAGAAGTAGGTCCTTTCAAAAAAGAAAATTAATAATATCAGTAGACCCATTTAATCCCAATGTACCTATTGTAAACAATTATTGTAATCGTACTTAAATAATTATTCATTTCATGAATATAGTAACAATTTCACTTGATATGAACATACTTGTATTGTAATAAGTAACCTAACAGCTTTGAGTGTTTGTATAAACTTTAATAACTTGGCGCGGTTCCTGTAAGGTAGATATGAGGTCTAAAGATAATACAGCCACTTGAATATGTATAGCAATCTCGAGAGCGCTTTGGGAGTACGTGTTAAGGACCAAATACAGGTTTGTATTTATGTTACACACCGCACGAAACGCGGCAGCACAGCTGTCACTTTACGACGGTCTCATGAAAGCAAGAGGTACCTCCCCGGTCGTGCCGGCCCAATTTGGCTGCATGCAAGCAGTGTGGCACTCTACGAACATACATACATAAGCTTAAAAGTCATTAGTTACTCATTAAGAAATTTAAACAGAATACATTTTTTTACTAGTTAACTTACAATAATACTAAGGAAACTTTGATCTAACTATCTATACTACCATCTCTACAAATAACTGACCAGTAAAACTAAGGAAACTAGTTGGAGGAGTGCTGAGTATAAATTACCGCTGTGGAATCGTTTCAGACTGTGGAACTTTTGTTTTTTGTCATCCAGAGAAAGCTTCTTGCTGGCGTGTTCCAAGAGTAGATTCCATCTTACGAATGTAGTGTTTCATCCAAAATACTTCAAAGTGTTAAAAAGATCTGATAAATATATTAAAAAATACCAATAAATTGTAAAAAGAAAATATTACTTAAAGACTTTTAATTGATTCAGTGGTAATTTAATGTAGTTGAATACTATTTTAACGATCTTACTAAAAGGTAGTGCTACCGTTGTATGTCAGCCGAACTTGCGGTCTCTCTCTTTCATATTATGATGTCGCATAAAAGTGGCATAAAAGCTAAATATAACAAATGTAATTAATTAATTAACAAATGTAAACCAAGTGTCCATATCCTTCAATACAGTTTCTTAAATGAAGTGTTGCTTTACAGGTAACTGTCACAGAAGCAGGTAGATTTTTTATTATGTAATCATGTCAATATTTAACTTTAGCACCACTTCTTCGTTAAACCTTGGCAATTGAAATATTATATCATCGTCGTCTCACGGAGCGACCATTGAGAGGTTCGGGAGATCCATTACTGGTAAGAACACGTCTTCAGGCATGTCTCGCTAGAATAATAAGACCTCGGTAGTGCTTGGCTGTAAGCTCCCGCTGGCGTAAGCGCGGACGAATTCCACCAGATTTCCTTGTCCATCCCTTGCCGCTCATTGAAAAGCACGCTTTTATCAGTGAATGACAAGGTATAAAAACCCGGTTTATTAGTCCGTGTGAGTCGGACACTACCTCCCCGTGTTTCTCAGGTTGTAAGTGATGTAACTAACCCGACTTTGTTATATTACGTACAAAAAAAGGAATAATATCTCTCTTATAATTATTATTATCATCGATAAAATATCATATTTGAATACTTATTATTCTATTTCCGATACAGGCAAATCCGAAATTTGTTCCAGTTCCAAAATTGTTCCAGTCATTTTTGAGTTACAAATATTATAAAGAAGATATGAAGATGCACTCTTTTAATTTTTTTCAAATTTACGACTATGCATTTTTACTATATTTTTTTTATGTACGATATTTTTTTATTCAGCCTTTTCCACCAGCTTTTCTCGAAGGCATCGCGATCGTCCCGCCAACGTTCTCCTCGGTCGTCCTCGACGTCTCGCTCCGTCCGGGGCCCACCGAAATGCTATGTGAGCCCACTTCTAGGCGTTCATCCTCAACACATGACCAGCCCACTCCCATTTCAGCCGGGCGGTCTTGTTGCACGATAAAATATCATATTTTAATTTTTTCAGTGAAGAAATTAATGAATTCATTGTCCACAATCTTTCTCTATTAACTCGCATAATATAATATTTAATTAAGGCTTACAGGAGGATGTAAGAAAGGCACTTTACAAATTCAAAGCGAAGGCACGCCTTATTCACGAACAGGCTACTTAAGTACGAAAGCTATTGAATTCGTTGGAAAAGTCTTAAAAAACCTCACTGAAAGTTCTTTGCGTTATTGGTTTGTACTCTAAAGTACCTAACTTTAAAGTAAAACTTACATCTTATTAAATTTAAAGCTTGGCTAAATTAATTTTCTTATTGAATGTTTTGTTTATTTTATCATCTAGGGCGACTGTAATTTACAACGTGAGAATGCTATTTTACGAAGAACTCGTATTACAAATGTAGTCTTTAAACTCTTTAACTTAGTTATTATTATTATTATTAATAATTAACTTACTTGTAGATAACAACATTATGTTTACGATATTAAAAAAATCTTAAATACCTATACATAATAATAATAGTGCTATAAAGTTTTCGTATATTTACGCGAATGTTGGTCATGATTGCGATTCTTTTAACGGATTCTATCGCGCATTTTCTACAAGTGGATATTTATAGCAAACGCGATAGAATCCGTTAAAAGAATCATAATCAATAATAATGCTTTTCAAGAAGTTTTTGGTGATGGCGACCGCTTTTTACCGCAACCGTAGGACTCCTGATTCAGGTGCGCCCTCACAAGGCCAATTTTGGCAGTGAACATTCTCACACAGCTGCTGCATGTGAGGACGCAGTTTATATAATTGTACGCTTTGATGGAAGGCGTTTACTCGTTAGATGATCTCTCTTCGTGTTCAGATCTCGCCTCCGTTCCTCTTCAAACTTCAAGGTACGTGCACCAGATGTCGTCAGGCTGGTTGGCAGCATGCTGTTTCCATGCAGAAGGGTCCATCCCATATCCATTCATGTCTCTTAAGCACATCCTTATACCTCAGAAACTTGTATCCACGTTTACGCTTACCATGTTCGAGTTATAAATAAAATATGCGCTTTGCCGACCTCTCTCTCTTTCTCACTACAAGTTACGGGTCTCTGTACACAACCAACAAAAGCGCAAGTAAAACTTGTAATGAAGTTCAGTTCAGCAAATCCAGTTATATATGGGTGAAGCCGTCGTTGGGGTTTTGTGTCATGCATTTATTAACGCTGATCCGCGTTGCCTCGTCGATAATAACCAGCCATTGAATTATAACGCTCTGAGCGGCTCTTCAACTCCATAATATAATATTCTATTTTACCGTCAGAACATATTTTACAAACAAATTTTATGGGGGAGAAGTTAGTTAAGAATTATCGTCATACCTTCTTTTAATTAGAAAACTTTTTATGTTTTAATATAGGTTAGCCCTGTGAACATTAATTAAAACAGAAATAACATAATATAGGTAGTCTTTGATATATCACTAAACTTAGTGTTAGTTGTGCTCGACGCTTTCATCATATGAAATTTGTCACATATATCTATGGATAATTATATACAAATCCGTTTAGTAGTATAAGAGTGAAAGGACAAATTCGCATTTAAATTATTTTTTTTAATGGAATAGGGGGGCAAACTACCGATGCCCATAGACATCCGCATATAGGCTATACAGATGCGCTGCCCTCTTTTTTTCGCCCTCCATGGCCCACCGGATATTTACACACCGCACGAAACGCGATAGCACAGCTGTCAACTAACGATCTAATACGTCGACGTAAAATTACGGCGGTGCTGTCGCGTTTCGTGCGGTGTGTAAATTGCCGGTGACTCATGGATGTGGGACGAGAAAGGACGGCAGCGCATCTGCATAGCATATATGCGGATGTCTATGGGCGTCTGTAGTTGTGGAAATGGCTCCGTCTACCCCGGTATAACATAAAAAAAATATAAAAAACTGTCACCATAGTTATATTGAGTAATGTCTGGTGTACACGAGCTTGGTGTACTTATAAACCATTTTCAGTAAACATGCTCGGTATATGAATAGGGCGCGCTTAGTATCTCTCATACTGTGCAGTGCAAGTGGCAGTGACGTGTGGACACAAGACAGCTACATTATAGCTATAAAACATATTACATTAGTAAGAAAAATATAAAATCTTATTTTATAAGAACTGTTGCGATAGAGTAATAAGTAAGTTTTCTGGTTGCCCGATGGTGGTGGAAGGAAGAAGGACAATACGTGTGCTTAACAATTATGTATATGTCTATCGACGTCAATAGTTAGTAAAAGTCTCACGACTGCTCATCACACTATAAACAATACTGTGTTTATCGATTTATTTATTATATAGCGAAGTACATAAAAATAATGTCGTCTCAGCCGATTTCCGCTACGGCGCCTGTCTATATAGACGAACCAGCTGCGCAGGACAATATTATAGTGCACAAGTATGTTTGCTCAAACACAAGTGCATTCCCTATTCCATCATTCTCATATTCCGAAGGGACATCAGTCCAACAAGACCGGAGAGAAATCAAGCGCAGGACCGAACGCTTGCTCTCCGAGGCACAGGGTGTAACACCACCATCTTCCGGACTCCGGACTGTTATTAGAAATTGAAAAATCCGAATAACAATTTTTGGTCCGACCCAGGACTCGAACCCGGGACCTCACATGAGCGCTTCAACAAGCATGCCACGAGACCACGAAGCAGTCTAGGTACTAGGTACTACTACTAGAGGCGAAGGACGTAGTATTTACCTCTCTTTATAGTTATTGATTAAATATAATAGATTAATAATATGTAACTATTACGAAACAGTTCTTGTAACTAATTTTTATTTTACAGTTATCTTAATACATTATATTAATTTACAAAAACTAAAACTTACTCATAATTAGTTATATATACTCAATAAATAGTACTTATTAATTATGTTTACAATGTGGCGAAATATTTAATCAAGAATACGTAGTGATTGAAGTAGGTGATGCAAAATTAATGTTCAACATTCGTCGCCCTTTCATTTGCAGGTCTATTGGAATGTATTGAGACAGTATTCAGCATCAAGCCCTTACAATTTCCAATATTAATTATCTTGCGGATACAATATAGCAGTACCACATGTAGCTAGCATAATGTGGAGGCAATCTCAGGTACAGGAGCAAGTCTCTACAGACAGTAATTATGACACGTGGCGTGCACGAGTTTGTATGGCTTACGATGACACGAATATCTCATCCTTCAATTTCAATGAATGAGTTGTAGTCCTAGGAAATTCTCTCCTCATGATAATGATGATTAAAAAAGTATGTTTTTTAATTGATATATTATGTTTTATGTAATTTTTAATCGCTATTATATTGCATGATTGTTGGATTCAGGTGCATGTTCAGATTATGATTATAGGCGCAGCTTTCATTGGGACACAATATTACAAATACTATTTTCATTTAAAGCAAAGTCATATGAGAAAACAAAATGAAAAGACAATTAAACAAAAGTTTTGAAAAGCTATAACTGTGGCCGTAAATTTGTTCAGGTCGCCCATCGCCTGCTGTTTGAGTTATGCTCCTTATTTATATACAACCCCTGGGGGTAGCTAAAGAACCCGACGATGTTTGCTACGTATTTTGTTAAATATTGTACTTATAGAGAATATGAGAAGGACCTAGACATGAGAATAAAAAAAGTGAGTGCTTTAGACTACACAACTAAAGTAAAACTTAAATATTGATGTTTATTACCGTAGTTACTACGGCATAATGTCATAATATGATATTTATTTTTTAAATACAAAGAGTATCTCTTAAATCGAATCTGAATTTTAAATTTCAATGACAACTTCTTTTGGTCTCGTCCGATGTGTGATTTTTGTAACGCTCTCGCCAGTTTACTCCCCATGTCAAGCGCGCGTAAGGAAGATTTACTTAAAAAAATATTGGCTTTAATGTTATGGGGATGTAATTAAATAATAGATCTGATATATAAAAGGTTTATTTATTATTACAAATTGCGCAATAATAATGACTTCGGTCGTGCCAGCCCTATTCGGCTACAATGACACTTCTTTTCACTCGTGTAACTATTGAATTAAATAGTATACCAAGATACTCAAATGAGCGCTTTTGACCCGACGCGCGACGTAGTCAATCTCAATGAGGCTTTAGCGGAGAGCGAAGCACAATAAATCACTACGACTAAGTAGCACCGCCTTCAGTTTGCTGAGGTTGGCCGCTAAGTCTGATGGGCCGAAGCAAAGCGGCCTCTAGAAGGATTGCTTTAACAAGCCTTTACAAGCTCGCAATATAAGTGATTTACTATGGGTCATTTATCTTTACAAATATTTTTGACCGCGATTAAAACAAGTATATATTTTTAAGTATTTAAATTAAAAATTAGAAAGATTTTTACGTGATAAATGTAAAAATTCTGGTGTACCTACTTGTCCAACGGTGAGCGTTTAAAATGGGAATTGGAATCAAGGAATAATTTCATTTGCCATTTATGGCATCGATAGTTGCTTGACATAATGGTAGAGGATACCTTTTATATATTCCTTTTATTTTTATTTTGAGGACGTTTTTAGCTGGGTTCCGTAGCCAAAGTAGTTGAATCTTTGTAGGTTGATGTATTCTGTGAACCGCTATTTGCATTTAAAATAAAAATAAATAAATTAAAAAATAATGGGGGGGGGGGGGCACTCCATACATAGAAGTGAATCTAAAAATACGTTTTTCATCCAATCTGTATGTGAGGCATGTCCATGAAAAGATCTTTAAAAATAACATTAAGGTCACTAAAACCATTTTTCGTCAACATCAATTGTTTGAAAGATAGACGCTTCCAAAGTGGAAAAACGAGTGTCCCTCCCCCTCTAACTTTTAATATTGATGATTGATTTTAAGATTAATGAGTGAGAAATCTTAAAAATATATATGCTGTAGATCTTAAAGGAAGCTTTCGGCGAAAATTGGTTTGAGCTAGATATCATTATTAGTTTTTAAGATATCCAAAAAACATTTTTGAAACTTCAAAGCCTCGCAACTGTTATCCTTGACCATATTTTCTTAGGCAACCTTTTACTATTTAACTCGTAATAAATTTTCCTACTTTTTAATATAATATATACATCGTGGTTAACAGATGGGTGCAATTACTACCAAAAATTAATAACTTCAAAGCCTGGCAACCGTTATCTTTGACCATATTTTCTTAGGCAACCTTTTACTATTTAACTCGTAATAAATTTTCCTACTTTTTAATATAATATATACATCGTGGTTAACAGATGGGTGCAATTACTACCAAAAATTAATAACTTCAAAGCCTGGCAACCGTTATCTTTGACCATATTTTCTCAGGCAACCCTATACTATTTAACTCGTCATAAATTTTCCTACATTTTAATATATTATATACATCGTGATTAACAGATGGGTGCAATTACTACCAAAAATTAAGGTTTTAAAATTTAAATTAAACATAGCCTTGACCATTTTTTAAATGGCAACCCTATTGGTAAACGTTAACAAACGTATTTAATTTCCAAAAATACAATTTTCACCTGGTTAACAGATGGGTGAAGGTCGTTCTTACTTCGGATCTTAGACCACAAGGGAAGATTGCGATAAATGATATTACAAATATCTAATTATGAAATAAATTTGTAAAATAATGTAAACAAACTGTGTCATATAAATTTTTATCCATATTTTTTCTCTAATTTTAGCCAATTAGCTGTGTAACATAATATACTCTCTCCAGGCATGCGCCTATGGCTCTAACATGAAAAGTTTCATATTATGCTAATAAGATATAACAACGTGTACTTCAAAATAGAATTATTAAGGTAAGCACGAACACATTAAGGAAACATGTGCACGACAAAAGATTCATTTTCGTGTTAATTTGCTTTGTCAAGAAAACGCTGTTGCGTCTAGAGAGCAATCCGCCAAGAGGAAGGACTTATGCCGTAAGTGTTGGAGATTTATCAGTTAAATGCGGTGCTAGATATTATATTATTTCGGAGATTCTAAACTAACTTTAAGTGTATAACATTTTCATTTAATTTATTTACAAGATAGACAATAATAATTACAATAATCTGTAAGTAACGTGATAAACAATAGGGAATACATATACGGGAGTCAACTTATAAAAAAAACCAAAAAGAGAACGATTCAACACAGACGTAAAACTGATTCACTCTTGCCGTACCGATATATGAATCGAACCCAGGGGCTCACTACTGTGACTACACATTCGTATTGACATATTACATATACATACAAATTCGTGATAGTTCAACATTCTCCCCAGCGGGGTCACGTACTGTCACTCCCGATGCTACGAGTCAAAGCACTTTCAGTGCGACTTTGAATATGTGTTGTCTTTTGAATAAATGTTATGCTTCTCACCTGCATTTGATAGATTTTTAGCTGTTGAACTTCTAATATTTTTATACAAATCTCAATACCAGTAAAACCCCACCCAGTTATTTGGTACTACCAGCTAAGTTATCCCTTTTCATGCAGGTTAAACAAAGTAACATGTTTCCCTAGTTGTACGGATATAAACTCGTATGGCCATGTCTTCACTGCCAACTGCCCGTAGCCCGTGTATATTTCCAAATTCTTATAACATTACTTGATGTTAAATGAATTTGGATATGATTTAGGAAAATCTCTAAATCGATTTCAAGATAGGCGTTTTGATAGGGTTAGGCTAAAAAATTAGGGTTAGGCTAAAAAAAAAACAAAAAAAAAGACGTTACTAATTCGGAACGTAAACTATTCGCTCCGTTAGTTAAAAAAGGATACCTTTCAAGTAAACTGGTAAAATGTGTGCCAGGACGAGGAGCCATAAATATTATTTTATCCAGTAACGTAGGACGATCTAAAAGGTGTCTAAGAATTTGAAAAAGAAGTACTCAGTCAGCTATCTAACGACTTTCCTCTAAAGTATGTATTTTAAAATATCTTAGCCTTGCTGAATAACTCTCGAGTACAGGTAGTTGCTTGGCGTGGACTGTTAAGAAGAATAGAAAACGTCTTTGAGCTCTTTCAACCCGGTCTATGTGGCACCTGTAGTGACTCTAATCATAAATTAGAGATCAATACATTTAAGAAGTAAGGAAACAAACGTTTTCGCCTGACTCACTTGCACCTAACAAGTAATTCTGGCGAGCGTGAAGACGTTTGTTAGATTAAGTCCCGTGATTAATGGCGGCCGACGAGACGACAACGAGGTAATTATATACAGATGGAGATAGTCTGTGGAAATATATTTAAGGCTTGAAAAGTCTAGTATTCATTTTCGCATTAGTCTCAAAGTAATGTAATTATTAGAGGTGGGAGGAGAAAGGAGGGCAGCGCATCTGTATAGTTTCTATACGAATGTCTATGGGCGTCGGTTGTCATGAAAATGGCTCCCACTGCTCGTTTGCCCCCCTATGCCAAAAAAAAAATTATAACCTTTAATATATGTTTGACACACAGCATTAAAACTTATATGTAATTAAAGTAATGTTACCTCGACAAACCCAATGCAGCATTTTCATATTTTGTTAGAAAGAGCAAACAAGTAATCAGGTCACCTAATGGTGTACGGAGAAACGGCGTCTATAGACGACAGCAGTATACACACACATTGTCGTTCTATACGCAATTCTTGTGACGCCAGTCGAGAATTAGTCAGTACCTCATGTGTTGCTGTATAGCAGTTGAATTGGTCCCGCAGGACGAGTAGTTACACTGCCGCTGACAAGATACTCCGCTCAAGTGGCAGCTGTGTTGTCATATTTTACGCATTATGCAAGTGTTCTAATAAGAGGGACGGAGGATTGCACATCTAAGAGGATAATAATCAAAAGTTGTTGAATATGGTGCTATCTGTCTAGTGTTAACAAACTGCTGATGAATTTGATAATTTGATAATTGAATAATCCTATTATCCTATCCTACTTCCTACTAATATTATAAATACGAAAGCTTGTATGTTTGTTTGTTTGTTACTTCTTCACGCAAAAACTACTAAACCGATTTTAATGAAATTTGGCACGCACAGAGAGTAAATTGGATTAACACAGGATAGTTTTTATTCCGTAAAAATGTTCCTATGGGATGCCATAGGTTGATTTTCTATTTTCCACGGGATCGAAATTTACGCGGGTGAAACCGCGGGACGCAACTAATGTATAATAATAGTGGTTCCAAAAGGTAAACCGTATTTATTGCACTTGAATATTAATAGAGAATGTTGGATGGAATATGATTAGCATATATCGCATATATTATATTGGTGTTAGATTGTATGAATACAAATAATTAGCTGTTATGAATATTGAATTCACAATGCTAATTTTCACTGCTCTATTGGAGTTGTGTATTTCCTAATAAATTCATTTCAATTATTTCTAATGCAACGATAAATTCGAAATTAAGCGCTGCTATACAATTGATAGGTGTGGCTTATTGGTTTGTAATATAGATTAAATTTTTGGGCTGTTCTTTTAATTTGTCATCGAAGAGAATTTGAAAAATTGCATATTTTAGTATATTGGATGTATGTATGTGGAGTTTGATCCAAATTTCTCAGAAAGTTTGCAAATTATATTAATTTACTGTAACTGATGATGCTTGATGTACACAAGAAATCAAAAGCGGACTTACCGATATTAATATAAAGCAGTATTGAGTTGGTACCCGGAATAATCCTACTTTTTCGACAAAACTGTATCGACCGACTGTATACAACAGTGATGATGTCAGCAAGGACTGTTATTAGTGTACCATGTACATTGTACGTTATACGTAAGCTTAAGCATAACGAGCGAGATCTGTAGTATATGGTCATGAATGCGACTTAACGATCGAAACATTTACTAAATCTAATCCGCATGGAATCGGAGAAGTATCTAGTAATCCTGTATCCCTTACCTTCCTGTATCTTCGCAGCGTCACTCGAAAGAGCTAAATGATTTATACAAGAATAAGCGGTGAGGTTAAATGACCACCAGGATATTAAGTGTCAGATCCCTGAATTTTGAATTCGGTTTGACGTCTTTCGGTTCACATGATATAGACAGCATAATTGGCAGCTCCTCTATTGAAAGAAGTTTATATATACTATAGAAGGGACTGGGTAGCCGCCCAGTCCCTTCAGCCGGGGTGCCTTGTTGCTGACAAGTCCGGGGTGCTCCAACATAGGCGACCGCGGGCACCCGCGGGGTTTTGGTGATTATCCGGCTCCGCTGCTAGTCCTGCACACCCGTCTGCTCCCACCCAGGTCCAATGGCAGTGGGTAAATGTATTTCCCCGCAAAAACAAAAAAACTGACAGTAGGTTAGGTTATCGTTTATCGAGTCCAATCGACTTTAATGCACTACCGCCTATAATTTTATGCCCAACATTCACACATCCTATTGAATGAACCCCGATGAGTTATTACGAAACATTTATCATTTTCCTGAGCCGGCATTACTGATGTCGCAAAACAATACTTTTTTCATCGTAAATTTGAGGACATTTGGAAGCGCTCACATAATCCGTAATTCATGAGGCGTTGAAAATAAAATCGCGCAAAAAGTCTTTTTATTTCGTCATTAGCAAAGCCTACACCGGTACGTGTGGTTTACTAATTAAGCGGGTAAGTGTACGGACGTTCCTTTTTTATTTTTATCATTACAGAAAAGGTAATGTTTTTACTACCTAACTTACTGTGTTGCCTGAATGAGTTTTTATCTTAGGACAGTGCGTTGTAAGTATATTTAATAAATTATAATGGACAATATCAAACTTATTGGTACTAGGATCTTTGAGCAAGTGTCTTCGACATACACGTAAATAAATTAATTTTCTGTCTTTTTCATGGTAAGTAGTATAGGTATCTGAGTCTCGCATTTTATATAACTTTATCGAGCAGGTTCGCAATTGACAAATATCAATTAAAATTATTTGTTTCGAATCGTAGGAGTACCTAGGTACACCTTCTACGTTTCGTTTATGAATAAGTACTATAATTTATTTGAAGGAAAAAACAAACCAGCCAAGTGCTAGTCTGACTCGCGCACGAAGAGTTCCGTACTATCTATACTATCATGAAGTAAAAAATTGCAAAAAAAATACGTTTATTGTATGGGGACCCCCCATAATATCTTCATTTTTTTATTTTTAGTATTTGTTCTTATAGCGCCAACGGAAATACATAATCTGAAAATTTCAGCTTTCCAGCTATTGCGGTTTATAAGACAGACAGACGGACAGCGGAGGCCCAGTAATATAATTCCGTTTTTACCTTTTAGGTAGGGAACCCTAAAAAAGCAAATATCACTGAGCAGCACTCGTATTACAATTTGAAAGGCATGTCTGATGTGTTCTGGTGGTGACACGTCTGTATTGTCAATTAGAGTTTTTTGTGCGTTGACTTCAAGTGTTTAGGGGCATATATTATTTGGCTTCACATTTTTGTCATTGCTCTTTTATATTGCGTTGCCTAGCTACGTATATGCCGTAAATCTACCTTAATTCTAGGTATTCGATCCGCTAAAACGGCGAATAGGCTGAGTCATTAAATATATTTTAATACGAAAAAAAAAATAATATCATCGAATTGACAATATATTTAATCACATTTATACATCCATGGAAGGCTGTAGAAATCTAATTGTCATTAGAAATCGATTTGTCTTTATTAGAAGCGAGTGAAGCGAAGTCGTTTATTAAATTACCAACGTTATTGACAGGCTAATTACAAAGTTAGATTGATCAAAATTATTCAATTTTTGATACAAGTTAGACAATCATTTCAGCCCTCTTGTGCGTAAACAAATATGTGACTAATTGACTGTGATAGACTGTCTTATTGTTGTTTCACAATCAGGAATTGCCTTACATTTTATAACAAAGAAAACTTAAACGTTCATTTAACAACATACAAGAAACTTTTTTCTAATAGCCTACCATTAATAGGCAGGCAGCATAGTAAGAGGGCCATTCTTCATAGCAGCAGAATTTGAACAAAACAATCAGGGATGTTATTTTCGCTTACATAATACCGCCGCAGTTCCCTGTAACATGTTTCCTGTAAGAGAAGGAGTAAAGGAAAGGACTGCTGCAAGTTGGAAATCAGAAAAAAAACAGCTACTTAACAGAATGGATAGTGAGTATATTATGTGTATTGTGTAATAACGGTAAATATACTTTCCCTACATAAATAGAGTTCATAAATATAAAGTACAGTATAAAGTAATTACAAGTAAACATAAAAATAATTTCACAACATCAAATATTATATTGCTTTTATAAAAACAACTTGGGAGCACACGTCCTTTATTTTTCATATAAATTTCGTATAATGGCTCACAACGTCTGCATGTAAAGTATCCATTAGAAAAGGCCTTTACGGTCGCTGTAGTTTAATAGCCCTAAAGAACTCTTTTAAGACAACATGTACACATGTTAAATATATAATTTGGAATATTTATATTAAACTATTTAAGATATTTTAAATTAATTGTCTATGAATCGGTGACATATTATAATAAGACATGGAGTCGTTACTAGATCGCAGTTGAATTAAGCCGGCACGACCGGGGACCTCCTCTTCACACAACATAACTACGAAGTGACACTATGCTGTCGTGTTAAAAACTGAGTGGGTTTTCGGTGGCCCATTGCAGGAGGGAGAGACAACGTCGAACCGCTGCGAAAGCTTATAATAACGTCGAATAAGTAGACGGATAGAGTAAATATAGTTACAGCAA
This sequence comes from Calycopis cecrops, assembly GCA_001625245.1. Classification (NCBI taxonomy): domain Eukaryota; kingdom Metazoa; phylum Arthropoda; class Insecta; order Lepidoptera; family Lycaenidae; genus Calycopis; species Calycopis cecrops. Next base: position 206,577 of record LUGF01000909.1, read on the forward strand.
CGTCTATCCTAATAGTTTATACTACTGCTATTTGATGCACGGTTGTGAATCTAATGAAATTTAAAAATTAAAACAATTTTTTTTATTTTATTTTTTAAGATAAAATTAACCATTAAAATGTAAAATTTATATATATTGTGTAAACTGTAAGTGCATTCAAATTGGATATAGGTTTAATTATAATATTCGTAATGAAGGTTATGTATCATTCATTATATAAAAGGAAATGTTAACTATGTATATAAAACTCAAATGTGACATAGATTACTATGAACGCACAGTCCAAACTACTGAGCGGATCGGGCCTTAATTTAGCATGCAGGTAGATGTTATAACGTAGGCATCCGATAAGAAAGGATTTTTAGAAATTCAACCCCTAAGGGGGTGAAATAAGGTGTTGAAGTTTATATGGATTTCTTATTTATATGATAAATTAAACTCGGATGTTGATTAGTTTATTATAAATAAAATTACATAAGGCATCTCTGAAAAACAGATTAAAACACGTTTGTTATAAAACAACCTAACAACAAGATTTATCATGTTGTGTACCGGGTTCGTACCACTAGCATATGTACACTACACTTTTCTGCTCGAGTTCTCCTACAAAAGCTACATTTGTTAGATTCTGATTACTCACTACTGTCTCATTTACTTTTTATTGCAGTGTATTTTAGTTCCCGTTGTTATACTCGTGAAAATAATACAAGGTTCGTCTGGGAACGTTTTCATGCTAGTTTTATTAAATTAGTAGAATGTAATAGGTATATGAAATGTAGCTCTATAAACCAACTTTAGAGATTGAGTATTGGGTATGTTTGTTTATCGGTGACAATAAATCACTAAATATATACTCAAGAATAATAACAATACTAATGTTGTGTCCCTTGAATTTAGGCTACCACCTCCTATATTTATAGGTACGAGCCATATGCGCAGTTGCGACGTTGTGGTGCACAGCTGCTTGAGCAGACACAGGTGCACCTTCTATTCTCTCATTCTGTACAACACACACAACCGGAGAAAAATGAGGCGCAGGACCGACGACTTAACGTGCTCTCCGAGGCACGAGAATGCAACATCGGCATCTTCCAGATTCCGGACTGTTATTAGATATTGAAAAATCCAAATATCTCTTTTTTGTCCGACCCGGGATTGGACCTCAGGGGCTTAGAGCACTTAACAGTCAAGTTAAATATATAATTATATTACCTATTAAAATAAATTAATGATAATCTAGATCTTTCAAGGTATTTTGTTATAATTTTGATATAGCAGACGTGTTGTGGTCCTTCGCACCCATGAGTGACCAGAAACTTACAAAATGGCATGTTATTGGCCCCTCTCTACTTTTGTAATTCCTAAATATTATCAGTAACAAAGAGCAAATGGAATTGAAATAGCAATGGTCCCTTTGGACCATTAACGAGCCCATAGATAAGACCGCCACCAAAATGTTGTATATTATTACTGTAGTTAACATACATTATTTGTTTTTTTTTTATAAAGCTGAAGAAATATTTTAAATTATTTTCAAAATATAATTAATTAATTGGTAATACTACGATATTCTGTGGTTTGATATTGGTCTTTGAAAAATACTTTTACTGTAGTTATTACTATATACTCACTGTCCAATGTCAACTGACAGAGATTTCACTTTTTTTATTTAGTATAGGGGGCAAACGAGCACTTGGAGACGTTTTCATGACTATCGATGCCCATACATATACGCATAGAGGGTATACTGATGCTCGGCCCTCCTTTCTCGACCCATCTCCATGGGCCACCGGCTACTTACTCATCGCACAAACGCAACAACACAGCTGTCACTTAACGCCGGTCTCTTAAGCGAGATGTTCCTCCCCGGTCGTGCCGTCCCAATTAGGCTGCATGCAAGCATGCAGTGTGGCACTAGCTCTTACTAAAACTCACTCACTTGTCTGTTGGTTTCCAAGCGGCAATTGAATGATAAAAAGTGTATGGAGGGAGGAGGTGGTATTTTAACCTCTGCCCTCCATAAAAAAGTAAAACATCTTATGACGTGTCAAATCCTAACAACACAGATTACAATTATGCAATATAACGTAAAAATATATTTCGTTTAATAATTTTACTTCTCCCGTCTTAAAGAATATTCAGCATATTGTTTTTTGTTATATTAATAAAGACGAATAAAACAACGCATGCTTTCCTAACGGGCGAGTTTCTAGTCCAAGGCATGTTAGCAGATGGCCATTGTTCTTTATATAGAAACCAAAATAGTTAATCGTAGTCAAAGATAGAATTCAGTACAAGGCGGCAATGTTGCCTGCTGCGTATCGAATGTCGATTACCTACCAAATTCCATTCACGATGTTCATTACTTACAACAAGCCCACTGAAGGGTTAATACTCGATTCAGTGACTCACTTTGATGACAAGTCCTTGGAATGTATAGATCGTTCTACGTAAGCTGTCCCCTGACATCTGAATTGCCAGCGTTGTCTATGGCGCTGCCAACGATATAAGTAGCATTTACCCCACTTTGTGATACAAACCGAGTACATAAACTGCAATCACATTTACCATTTACACCGTTCCGAGATAGCGTTGTCCTTTATTTTATTCACCGCTAGCTCAGACACCGAGCGTAATGTAGCTATTGAACAGACATTACGGTGCATTATTTGTACGTAAATTAGATAGTACTATATAGAAATAAATATATTATTTTATTGCATTTTGAAATTTAAATCTATACAACCAACGCTTACCAAAGAGCGAAATGAACTTCATTCCAACCCATAGATTTCTCATTTAAATTCCTCTACTTTTGCTAATCATAGAAAGTATTTAAAAAAAATTGTGCAAAAAAATTCGGAAGTCGCTTTGATTTGAATTGTAAAAAATAAAACTACTAACTAAAAAACTTCCACTGCTTCAGTTTCTTCTCCCATAAAAGTGACCGACAGTACCAGATAAAATACAAAACACAAAACAAAAGAAACATACATAGTCTAAAACTTTTTTATTTAAATGTCTAATATTGTATTTGAGTATTACATGTATTTTTGTAATGTTACTGTTTCACTGAATAAACCAACTCTAATGTATTATAAAAAAAAACTGGTGTACTTGTGGTGCATAAAACATTTTTACAAGAAACAAGCTCGGTATATGAATAGGGCGCGCTTAGTATCTCTCAGTACTGCTGAGTGCAGTGCAAGTGACAGTGATATATGACACGGGATGGCTATGTTAAGAAACGAATAGGCTTTATTAGTACATTCAAACATTTAAAGATAACATATTATAACATTTCAAATAAATTGAAAATGATATAATATTTTATTTCTTATATTTTATATCTTCAGAATTGTTTCACAATAAGTATACTTTCTCTATTTCATGTGGCGTAATTTTTAATCAAGAATACGTAATACTACAAAATTAAATCATTTTAAATTCGTAATGAGGGACACTTCAGCATCAAATCTTTGCAATTTTGAATATTATCTTGTCAGTACAGTATTATATTAATCGAAGCAGCATAATGTGAAAGCAATATGAACTACGGTCGCGAATCTCTATAGAGAGTAATTATTGCGGGATAAGTTAGCCTGCACATGTTAGTTATGTGGCATAATATCGAATAACTCATTCTCCAACTTCAATGAGTTTGAGTCCCGGGAAAGCTGATTCTAGTAGTGTCAGAACTTGAATGTGTTAAAGAATGTGTAATTATTTTTAGTTCACATAATTGATTTTTTTTATAATAATAATAAGGTTCAAACGAACCCCCTCATGAATACCGACGCTCAAAATTATCACTAGGCTAACGTGGTGCCCTCCTTCTCGTCAATGCACCATAGGAAACTCACATACTCTACTACACTCTCCATAGATCAAACGAGAAAAGTAAGAGTCAAAAGGTACGAAATCCATCAAAACAGACTCACTTTTATGTGAACGTAATTCAAAATTTCTTCTGATCCTTCAGGGCGAAAAAAGTATTTGAAGACAATTAAAATGTGATTTTAAAGGCTTACTACGTGCGAGTGTCATTTTTTCCAACAAAATCCGACAATTCGAATGTTTTATTGATGTCTATACTATGAGAGGCGACAATGGCATCCAGGGTGTCTTAGGAGTTGGAATAAAAGAGTACATTTTTAAGGAGTCAAAACCGCATGATTCAATCAATTTTGGTTTGGATATTAAGATGCCCTACTACGTTGTAACCGAGAGTGAACTACTGCTACTGAGGATGTATTCTTCTCTTATATCTCTTGCGTTAAATAACAGCTATCATATAACTTTTTATGATATCTTGAGAGTGCAGCGAAACTTCACTTATTCTGGTAGGGAGGATAACTATGCTTGCTACTAGAATCCTTTCATACTGGGTATCTTAGTTGTACAAAACAATAAAATATTGTATATGTGTGTAAAATAAAAATAAATAATAAAAAAAAAGTTTTGTACGTTCTCAGTCCTACGGGCGGAAAATCTAAAATTTCATCCCGCTGCGCTTCACGAATATTTGGGGGAAAAATTATACTTTGTTACCGGGGAATAAAACGTACATTTACTCCCACAGTACAGAGACGAATTTGTGAAATCCACGTAGGTATTACGTATCCACGCTACAATATGGGGTTCTTCAAGAGGGGAGTCAATAGGTTTCTAAAGGGTCGGCAATGC
>LUGF01000921.1:10592-21542 GCA_001625245.1 Calycopis cecrops
CCTTGCTTACCTATGAAAAGTGATCCCCTGGCTTTTTTAATGTAAAACACTATTGTTTCCACAGCTTTTTATTACATACGACGGCATCTCGAATCACGTGTATTTTCTAAAAATTGTCAAACATGACAACGTCTCCGGCATACTATTACAAAGGGTTTTAGTTATTGTATAAAGAGACTCCGTCCGCCTTTTTTTTAACGTCCTTGGTATAAATACTATTAGTTTTAAACAATAGAAATAGTTTTAAACATGTATAAATACTATTAGTTTTAAACAATAGAATAAGTACGTTTAATGATCACATTAACTTATTCAATGAATAAAAAAACATAAAATTAAAAAAAAAATCGTCTTCAGAATCGTAGACAGAGAATACAATGTCTACGTTCAGAATATTGTATTGGCATTTGGCCGTCATGTAAAATTTACGACTTTCGATTTGTGGCCCTTTTATTTTCAATTTTTCAATGAGCGATATTATTTAATTATATGAAAAAAACTATATTTCATGAATAATAAGATCACACGGAAGTAGTCATGTGTCCGCTATAGCGTAACGTAACTGAAAACGGTTGCCATGTCTCTAACGTTATTAGCCGGTATTGACAACGTCGGCAACGGTTATCGGATAACTATCGGATACCTTCAAACAACTAACGCAACTGACGCAACGTTGCCAACTGACAACTAATAACTATTCACCGTTGCTCGTTTAGTTAGTTATAATAACTAAAATAACCAAGCCTTCTCTTTCTTTCTAAGCGATTCCTAACGCGTACAACAGAGAAGAGGCGAATATTAGCTGGCCGCAAGTACCAGCAAACTATAAACGAAAGACAACGTTATTTATATGGAGTTAAGGCTTAAATGCAACTGACGCAACGTTGCCAACTGACAACTAATAACTATTCACCGTTGCTCGCTTAGTTATAATAACCAAAATAACCAAGCCTTCTCTTTCTTTCTGAGCGATTCCTAACGCGTACAACAGAGAAGAGGCGAATATTAGCTGGCCGCAAGTACCAGCAAATTATAAACGAAAGACAACCTTATTTATATGAAATTAAGGCTTAAATGCAACTGACGCAACGTTGCCAACTGACAACTAACGCCAGTGGGATAGCGGCCTTAGGCCGCTATCCCACTGGCGTTTTACGAGCGTTGACGTCTCTCCGAAGTCTTCGTAACGTCAACGCTGCGCTAACGCAACGTTAACGTCGCGTCATCCCGTGGCAATAGTTAACGTCAGCTAAACGCGACGTTAACGTCGCGTTCAGCTGACGTTACCTATTGCTGAACGCGACGTTAACGTCGCGTTTAGCTGACGTTAACTATTGCCACGGGATGACGCGACGTTTACGTTGCGTTAGCGCAGCGTTGACGTTACGAAGACGTCGGAGAGACGTCAACGCCCGTAAAACGCCAGTGGGATAGCGGCCTCATAACTATTCACCGTTGCTCGCTTAGTTATAATAACCAAAATAACCAAGCCTTCTCTTTCTTTCTAAGTGATTCCTAACGCGTACAAGAGAGAAGAGGCGAATATTAGCTGGCCGCAAATACCAGCAAATTATGAACGAAAGACAACCTTATTTATATGAAATTAAGGCTTAAATGCAACTGACGCAACGTTGCCAACTGACAACTAATAACTAATTCACCGTTGCTCGTTTTGTTAACCAATAACCAAAATAACCAAGCCTTCTCTTTCATTCTAAGCGATTCCTAACGCGTACAACAGAGAAGGGGCGAATATTAGCTAGCGGCCAGCGGTTATCGTATCAAGAACCAGCAACATAGCATTCATTTTGATATAAATTGTAAACGAAAGACAACCTTATTTTTATGACATTAAGACTTGCCTATTTTAATATTTATAGATCAAAGTATAATGGACAACTGGACATCGGTGGCTCCTAAAGACGTTGATTATAGTTTGGCCTATGAAAAGTTACGAAAGACAACCTTATTTATATGAAATTAAGGTTTAACTATAGTAATATTTATAGATCAAAGTATAATGGACGACTGGACTTACAGTATTGATACAGCAGCTACATAATTGACTAAGTACAAACAAAAACAGAAAGAGGTAGTGCCACGCTGTATGCAACATGCATGCATGTAGCCGAATTGTGTCGCGACAGGGGAGATACCTCTCGCTTACACGAACTTGGCGGAAAGTGACAATTGTGCTGTCGCGTTTCGTGCGGGTGTATAAGTAACCGGTGGTCCAAGGAGGGAGAAAGAAGTAAGGGGAATGGACATATTATGTAACCTCTATGCGGATGTAATGGCTCCGATCGCCTGTTTGCCCTCCTTTTTTTTTTTTTTTTTTTTTTTTTAGTTGGTTGAAACTTGAAATATCGATATTCGGTTATCAATACCGGTATTGAAACTAAATATCGGTTAAATAACCGTTGCCGAAAAAAAATAACCGATAACGCCCATGCGGCCCATGTCTACACGGAACATGCGACCTATACAAAAATTCTTCATCAGAAGTGGGATCAGCCTCGAGATCTTCAACTCTCGACTCTCGAGCCCGGTTAAAAATTAGGAACTAGAAATACCTATAATTTTGCCAACGTCAAACCGATAGCGCGATGTAACTTGAAGATTAGCGCCATCTGTTGACACATATTGTGTAACAAATTTACGGAGATAATTTTTATTTCCCTATTTTTATTAAAGTGTATTTAGAGCTTAGGCTCCTTGAAGCTTAGAAAAAGTATGATCGTAACTAAAAATTGTTGATTTATTAACTCATGATGTCATGTGTTTCGAAACGACGTGAAATTGACGATGACGTAACATGTGCATGAGCCAACAAATCATAGAGGCTGCATTCCGAAATTTACTTCTAGGACTAGTTAATTACTTTAAAATGTAATGTATATACTTATCGGAATTAAAAACAAAAAAATTGTATAAGTTCCTTGATCACTGATAAACATTCTGGAGTGGTTTTTGAAGACTTGGAAAATAGCCCATTGTGCAGTGTATCTACTGTGACGCATGCGCAATGCAACGAAAGAGGAGTTTTATATTAGCACCATCTTGTATCATATCGTCGTAACTTATGAGCATCTTGTACTTAAATGTTATATAGATGGCACTTCAGCCAATTTCGATAAATGTAATAATTTAAATAAAAAATCGTAAGCTGTTATTATAATAAATTTAAATCTTCAAAATAATTACAATATATTGAAATTACATAATTTAAAAATTTTAAGATAAGCGTAAGTATATTAAAATTTTTAAATTGTGTAATTTCGACATTATTTGCAATTGTTATTAATTCAACAATTTTCAGTTAAGATCATACTTTTTCTAATCTCTAAACGCACTATAATTTAAAATAGGAAAAAAATCATCACCGTAAACTTGTTACACAATATGTGTCAATAGATTGCGCTAGTCTTCAAGTTAAATCGCGCTATCGGTTTGACGTGCGCAATTTAATAGGTATTACTAGTTCCATGGCGATAACTGAGGCTCGAGAGTCAATCTCGAGGCTTATCCCACTTCTGATTTTAGAATTTTTGGACGAGGTCTCATGTTCCGTGTGATCTCTCATCTTATTAATATCATAATGATAAGTGTGAAAATTTGATTGTTTGTTAATTGTTACCTCTTCAAGCTAAAACTACTGATCGCGATTTTCATAAAATTTGGCACACACGTAGATGGTAATTTGGATTAACACAAGATAGTTTTTATCCCGAAAAAATGTTCCTATGGGATGATGACTTTAATGCATTTGTTACTCCTTCACGTTACAACTACTTATCAGATCTTCATGAAATTTGGCATATGGTTAGAAGGGAACCTGTATCAACATATAGGATTTATCCCTATTTAGTTTTTATCCCGAAAAAATGTTCATGTGGGATGCCATGGGATGATGACTTTAATGTATTAATTGTTACTTCTTCTCGCTAAAAGTCCTTATCAGATTTTCATGTGACATTTGTTTTCCTGTGGGATCCTAATTCCTATGGTATGAAGACTTTAATGAATTTGTGACTTCTTCACGCTAAAACTACTAATCAGATGTTCATGAAATTTGACATATGGTTAGAAGAGAACTTGTATTAACATACCTGTAGGATAGTTATTATCCCGAAAAAAAATTATCTGTGGGTTGCCTTTGGGATGATTTTGGTTGTTGTTGGTCTTTTACATTCGGCTGCGACCTAATCTGGTACATGTAAAAATAAATGCATTTAAAATAGATATTTGGAGCACAAAAAGTGTAAGTATCTTGGGATACCTCTTAACCCGATAAAATGTTCTCGGGGGACGACATTTATATCTCTTCTGATTCCGATAATGGTGGGACCATTATCGGAATTAGATGTGATGAATTTATACTTTTTTACAAGCAAAGATGTTGTTAGTTGTTTTTTTTGCTATGTTACAAGGTCTATGTTACAATGTCAAGGTCACACTAAGCTCAGGAATATGCTGAGTAAAGGAACTGAACAGTTTTCTTTGAGGAACATGGGACCAAAATAAAAAGAAGAATTCTCCTGTACATTAGTACAAGGGAGATTACTTCCTTTAACTCTGTGTAGTGCGTTACTACTTGGGATTATGTCTTCATCCAGGTTTTCCTTCATTCGTGTGCCAAACTCATGTAAATAATATTAGCAGTCGTAATTGCGATTTTGTAGCATTCCACAAACAAAAGATACTTATATATATATACATACTAGCTGACCTGGTGAACTTCGTTCCGCCTAAATGTCAATAGATGGCGCTGACGGATTTTAGAACTCTATTGGATGTTTGTTCGTCAATCACGCCAAAACTACTGAACGGGTTTTGATAAAATTTGTTATACAGATAGAGTATTAGCTGACTTAGATTATAGGATACTTTTTATCCCCTAGGATATGAATATTTTGTTCACGTTCCAAGTATTCTTTTAAAAAATGATTTTGTCTGTACGTATGTCCGGGCTAAACTAAAATAATACTTCATGGGTTTACTTAATATTTTGCATGAATATTACTAACAGGTCGAGTCAACTTATATGCTACATACTATCACTCTATCACCTACGGGGGAGGAGCGTGTGAATCTTTCATTCGGAAGAGTTGAAAACTTCTATTTTTTATATCGTTAGTTTTTTTAATTACAAAAAAGCTTCACTTAGATCAAATATCGATCTTTGCGGGTCTACTAGTTTAATTAATTATTTTATGATGTCCTCTAATAAGCATGAGACACTGACATACCACTTACCAGTGAGATTGAATACTCGGCCTCACAGGTACGTTTTACAACTTGGAAAATAGCAATCTGCTGACTATTTATAGCTAGCTATATAATATCTACCTAGGTATATGTTACGGCTAGAACCCGAAGTACAGGTACGTCTAGTTTTAGCCGGTTGTCTAGGAAAAATCTGGAATTAGCCGATATTTTTGGGTAAAACTAGGTCTAGCTGGTACATTACTGGTTAGAACTAGATCCAGCCAAACTTTAGTGTCTAATACCAGGTCTCTGGTCTAGTCGATATCATGCCGGCTACAATTAGATTCAACCAAATCCAGGTAACTATTACTATTACTAGTCGTAACTTACGCAGGTTATGAGTTATCGTATTCATCGGGGTCAATGTATTCGGTTCTACAATAGAATCCCAGAAAGCATAAAATGGATGCAGCTTTCTTTTTCATTATTGCGTAGAAATCATTTGTCCGTTCTTGCGCAAACTTTAAAGAAGCTGAGCAAAATCGCAGCAATTCCAGCAGTGTTCTGAAACCGTTATTGTACTGAACCCTCAATCTGTATAAACTCGTCTGTGGTTGGTCGACAGACCCGCCGTGTAGAAGGTTTGACAGTATGCTTTAAACCAGGCCTGTCCAACATAATTTTGTGGAGGGCCGGATTTGTTATTTTTGTAACTGTAGCGGTCCAAGACAAATTCAAAGTAAAATTAAATATAAATAAAACGACAATTTGAATGTAAATTGTTTTATTTATTAAGGAAGAAAGCCTTTGTTTTACTTATCACTCTAAAAACCTTATTACTAATGAGATGTTTGACATTGGAACACTTTCATGTTAGGAATTTGTAATTTGAAGTCTACGAATCTCTCTTCAAACTCATTCCTCAATCTTTGCAACAATGACACGTACTTGGCTAAGTCTCGTGGGTTCGGTGAGAAGGGATGGGAGCTCGCGGGCCGGATAAAGGGCCTACGCGGGCCGCATTGTGGCCCGGGGGCCGTATGTTGGACAGGCCTGCTTTAAACAATGTTATTTTGGTTTCCTTACTATAACGAGCGAATCTTTTTTCGCGCTCATATCTACGTTGTCGTTAAGGTCCTCCGTAATAAGTATTTGAGTTGTTTTACCCGATTGGTTTGAGATTCGTTTAACTGAATATTCGGATTATATTCAACTATCTTAGGGAGGGACCTGACCACCACATGACTGGCGACATACTGCTCAAATGATTTGAGTAGCTCTCTAATGTAGCTGGCCTTGGGACAGCAACACCATGTCGTCGGCGTAAGTATGTTATTAATGGTGACACCGTCTACAGAACATCCTACTGCTTAATTGATGACACAATCAACTTATTACATACTGGTTTAAAAGTGTTGGCGAGGTCCACCTTCCCGGCCTCACCCCGCATTCCAACCTGTATGGATCCGAGAGTTCCTTACCCCACCTCACATTGTCCCGTGTCCGCCTGGTTTCCATACCAAGAACGCATGATACCAAGAACCTCTGGATGGACATGCTGGACTGTATTTGTTTCCCTAAGCACGTATGAAATGAAACTAAATCGAGAGCTTCGGAGATCGAGAAAACAGGCGTACACCGGTGTGGTCCGGTTAGTGCAGTCTGCGTCAAGCTTCATACCGCGTCTTCGCTTGACAGCCCAGCTCGAAAGCCGAACTGAGCGTCATGAAACCGTAAAGTTTCACTGAGCTTAGCATTAAGCAAACTGTCCAATATCTTCGTGAGATTGTAGATTGATTTTTGAGATGTCACAAGTTGTGACATCTCAAAAATCAATCTACAGTCACAACCACTTACATCAGTAAGTACTCGTCTTTTTAATATCGGCATGCACAACCACTTACTCCTCTATTTAATATAAGCATGCACAACCACTTAATCCTCTTTTCCTGCTCTTTTGTCCGAAACGCAATGAAAATGTTTTAATTATATATTTATTTGTATTTGTACTATTGATTTTATTAGTTATCAAACAGTTATCAAATACAAATCTATAATGTCATTCTCTATATTTTTTTCAGACCTACATGGAAATGAAAAACCAAAGTTAAATATTTTTTTTAATAAATATATTCTTATGTACAGTCTTAATAAATTACATTTTAATTGATAATACAGTTTACTTATTTTATATATCTAGTATGATTTAGTATAAGATTGCTAATATTGTAGACATATATTGTCCACAGTAGCTGTCTCCTGTGCGGGAAATTCGAGGGATGTGGACAAGAGAGTCTGGGAGATACTCTGACCCACAGCAAAACGTTATCATGTCGAATGTTGCCAAGACAAAAATGATCAGATATCAAGTATGACTCTACTTGAGCTTTCTAATTCAACGCTCCCTACGTCCAAAGGGAAGACTTGCGTGCGGCCGGTCACAGCCGCGAGGTCTATCGCGTGCTACTGACCCATGAGGCTGATGAGACAATAGTCAGTCTATGGAGCGCTGGATCCTTCCTTAAGGGGGCTGCAGCGCCAAGCCTCGTATGGCTTTTTTTTTATGGTATAAGGCGAGCAAACGATTAAAGCACAATTTTATCCTACGCACCATTTCAATATGGAATCAGGTGCCCCCCTTGGTATTTCCGGACCGATACTACCTACTATCATCAAGAAAAGAGCTTATTCTTTCCACACGCATCTGTTAGACCTCTGGTGTTACGGATGTCTGTGGGAGTTGGTGTTCACTTTACATCAGGTGACCTAACTGCACGTTTGCCTCCTATGCTATAAAAAAAAACGAGCAGTCGTAAATGGCTACGACGCCCACTGACATCCGCATAGTGGCTATACAGATCCGCTGCCCTGCTTTATCCTCCCACCTCCATGGGCCACCGGCTACTTATACACCGCACAAAACGCGACAGCACGGTCACTTTACGCCAGTTTCGTGTAAGCGAGAGGTGTCTCCTCGATCGTGACGGACCAATTCCGCTACAGGCTTGAGGGCCTTCTTTCAATGACAAGGCCACCTAGCTCCAAGCCCCGCCAGAGCTTAGAGCGCCTTCACACTAGCGTCTGTTCAGCGTAGGCGTTCGATGAACGTATGCGCAGCACAGAAGCTGCGACAACGTGACACATGCGTCGCGTTGTCGCCTGTTTTTTTGTTTTTGTTTTAATTGTGTGACGTCTGCGCCGCGCTAGTGCAGCGTACAATTAACTGTTGAGGAAAAATTGCGACAACGCGACGCGCCCGTCACTTTGTCGCATACGTTCATCGAACGCCTACGCTCCACTAACGCTAGTGTGAAAGCGCTCTTAATCCGGCGCTGGGTGCGCGTAGATGTATGGCATCGCTTTCGAGGTCAGCGACAGACGCGCGCCGACGACTCGCGTAAGACGCACGCGGCTGTTATTAATATCGGCATAAATACACGCAAAAACGTACGCAGCGCGGCGTTGCCGTTATTTACTTAGCTATAAAGACTCTGAAACAATTTGAACGGGTAAAAAAAGAAACGTTAAAAGTATTATAGGAATAATTCTGTAACAAGTGTTACACTTATGTACACTTATGTAAGATTATATATTCGTCATCGTCAGGCGGAAACGTCCACTGCTGGACATAAACAGGCATAGGTGTTACCATCATAAGTAGTATTTCAGTCTCTGCTTATATTTTCTCTTAAGGTACAAGTTGGAAGCGGACGGCATGACGCAGTAGCGGACGACGTGTAGTCGCTTCATGTCGTCCCGACCTGTCGCTGCAGTCGTGAATTCGAACCCGACTGCAGATGGCAACAGCAGATGGAATCCAGTTGATTCCGAGTGTTCCGTGAAGCATTTTTTTTATATATTTTATTAAAAGAGGAAGAAAGACTAATCCGCGGTCGGGCGACACTGGCGTCTGCCGCTCGACGCGCGTCGCTAGCTTCGTGTCGCTAACTACAGAGGTAATTTCATAGAAATACATTGAAACCAGTAGAGTCGCTGCGACACGTCGTCCGCTGTTGCCTCATGTCGTCCGCTACCAACTTGTACCTTTATTATATATTTTTGTGGAATGTAAGAAGTAACAATCGTTATATAACTTCTACGTTGCAGTTAAGGCTCGCTAGCTGCAGCTCCATACGCCGCTTGATGCCCTGGAGAAGCATATCCATACGCCTGAAAAATGCATTTTTTTTTATTTATTTATTTATTTTATTCACTTTTTGTTGTTCATTATTGCTGTGCTATCGCTTTTTGTAGCATAGGTTAACAAGCAGTTTGAAACCATTTAATATTACCTAAATACGGGTTCTTACTAGTGTCTGTCGCGTTTCGTGCGGCGTGTAAGCAGCCGGTGGCCCATGGAGGTGGGAGGAGAAAGGAGGGCAGCGCATCTGTATAGCCTCTATGCGGATGTTTGTGGGCGTCGGTAGTCATGTAAATGACTCCGACTGCTCGTTTGCCCTCCTGTACCATAAAAAAATGTGTCATGCTGTATTGCAAGGGAGTTGGGCCGGCACGTCCGGAGAAGTACTTCTCGCTAATGATACCGTGGTAAAGTGACAGCTTGCATTCAGGTTTGGTGCGATTTGTGAGTAGCCGGTAGCCCACGGTTGGTTGGAAGAAAGAGCAGCACATTTTCGTAACATCTTGCGGATTTCTATTTGCATCGGTGGTCATCGACGTACGCCTCTATGCTATAAAAATGTATAGTCAAATTACCGACACCAATCCACACAGGGAAATAAATACCTAGACTAAAAAGCCGGTCTATTGGGACCCCCGGCTACTTACAACTTACAACTGCACGAAATGTGTTAACAAAGTCATCTTTGTCAATCACATCCGCGTAATAGGGAGTATGCATGTATTTTTTTATATTTTTAAATGATAATTTACATAATTACACTAACGTAAAAAAAATACCAGCGCTGAACAAACAATATTAAGTTAAAAAAAAAATGTTTCAAATTAGGAGGCCGATAACAGCTTTTTAAACGATCGCCATTTTGCCGCGCTGACATGACGTCACGCATCATAACAACCAGCAATGGCAATGCTCCAATGCTCTTTGACAATCACATTATTATGATATTTGACGTCACAATTCATGCCGACCAATGGCGTGCGTTTCACCTAATTCAATCTTCCCGCACAATTTTTGCACTTTTCAATAATTATTTTCTGATTGAAAACAAAATTATACAAAAAAATATTAATACGTACTTACATCTTCAGGAAAAGACTTTACATATAAAAAAAAAATTCATTATTTGAATCATACGCATATTCCCTATTGTTGAGCTGATGCATTGTCCTTTCGTTCTCCAGTCCACTAGCCACGCTTATGCCGCACGAAACACGACAATCAAACCATCACAATTACAGCGGTATCATGCAAGCGTGAGGTCGCTTGTAACGTAAAATGGCACTCCTATTTACAATCTTATTAAATAATATAATTTTTTATACAATTTCCACTTTTATTAAACTCAATTACAATTTAACACAACCGGTTTCGATTATTTATCATCCATATACCTGATGTGTTAAATTGTAATTGAGTTTAATAAAAGTATATTATTTAATAAGATTATAATATGAATTTCCATCAAGAAGTGACAATACATTCCATCAACTATACTCCTATTTACCATAAGACTGCAACACACATACATATAAATTATGATATAAAAATACTTTTATCCGTATTAACTTAAAACTACTTTTCAGTATGTTTCCCTTGGG
>LUGF01000921.1:41569-62326 GCA_001625245.1 Calycopis cecrops
AAATGTACTCTGGTAGTACCTTCCATGCTGCATTGCAGCATTGCAGCGCACTTGGCCCGCCACGAAAGGGAACAGACCTCAAACCGCAGTTGTGAGTTGCATCTGCGTAACAATCATGCAGAAGCCTATGAGCGTCAGTAGTTATTGCTCTGACTGCATTTTGCCCCGAACGAATTTTAGTTTTACATTTTTTATAGTATAATAAAAAATGTAAAACTAAAATTCGCGCTTTGACAATTAACGTGCTGCTTCTGCATTTCATGGCCGGGTTGCTATTACTGTAGTTAAAATAATATGTACTTACTTTCACTTCAGTGTTGCCAAATAAATTCTTCACTCTAGTGTAGTCATTTACTACCAAGTCATACTCCTTCTTGCGTATATTCTTGTCTATGGACGCGGGTAACTGGAAGAGGAACTTGTGGCGAGTCAACAGGGACAGAGCTTCCCGCGTCTTGTCTGCGTTGTCCTTACGCGACAAAATCTCTGAGAATAGCGAGTCCGCAATAGATATAGATTCTGAAAATGAAATTGTTAGAATAATTGTAATGAAGATGTTTATAACAAGGAAAATGTGAACGCTATACAAAATCCGAATCAGCAATGAAAAGTATCTATACAGGGTTAAATGTAATTAACGCAAGACTTCTTGCAGGCAGCGTGTCTAGATCAATACCAACAACATTTGTTCTACGACTTTTTACGAATCTAGATAAATAGCACAAAAAAAATAAAAACAGAAAATGTTTGCACCCTCTGTTATTTATTACTCTGTATCTTTTAAGAATGACGCGCGGGAGCCCCCTATCTTGCCGAGTGCGTTTCCCGTGCTATTTTCTTAGCCGCACGCAGACTAAATGATAGTTCAGAGGCAATATATTAATTTTGTATGGGAATATTAAAATTTTAAAAACTATTAATTTTCAAAAGTCGTAGAACAAATTTTGTTGGTATTGATGTAGTCATGCTGCCTGCAAGAGGTCTTGCGTTGATTACATTTAACCCTGTATAGGTAAAAGAGCTGGACGTTTATAAACAAACTTCACAATTTTTAGGGTTCCGTATCTCAAAGAGAAAAAACGGAACCCTTATAGGATCGCTTTGTTGTCCGTCTGTCTGTACGTCTGTCAAGACCTTTTTCTCTAAAACGCGTGAAGGGATTAAGCTGAAATTTTGTCAAATACGAAGGTCAGTTACGTCTTGATGCCTTGAAAAAATCACACTTCTAAGTCAACGCAATAAAAAGTTATAGCCAATTATGCACAATTTTTGTATGAAAATGTACTTTGTCAAAAACCAAAAAATTATCGGGTACTTCCGTTGACCTGGAGTTGTGAAATTTAGCAAGAAGTAAGAACTTATAGCACATATATAAGCATAAATCTGAAAACTAGTAAATTATATATAGATCATTGGAAAAATCATTATAAAATTATATTATAACTGTAATTCGTCTACTAAATGTGTGTGCGCAACCGCTTATATACGTCTGTCAATTTAAACGGCAGGCGTAAAGTTACAATAATTAAAGCCATGCATGACGTTTGGATTACGGAACCCTCGGTGTGCGAATCGGACTCGTGCTTGGCCGGTTTTTTACTGTGGGAAATATTTTGCAGTTGGTTAGCTCTCCATATGAATTATGTACGGAAATTGTGGATGTTGGTTGTTGCTACTGATTGATTGCAAAACTATACGATAAAAAATCAATAAAATAGATTCACCCTCAATAGCAGCTTGCAAGCTTATAAGAGGCTCCTTTCCATTTTTTCTCTGATCTTCCTCAAACATATTCTTTAACAGAACCAAGCGGTCCAATTGATCCATCACAGCTCCAGTGTTTGCTTTAAGGAAATTCAGCTGGCCTTCCTTTTGTCCCTCCACCTTAAATTACAAAAATTTGTAACAAACGGTGAATTTTTAAAAATATAATGTTTAGCTGTTTTGTAACTAGCTAAGTTAAACTTATATTATTCACAGATTTTGTTCTATATCTTACCACCGATTGAGCACCATTTCTACCAAGCCTCATCGATTTAGATGACACAACTTTACCACTACATGTCACCAATATTATGATCTCAAGTTACTTGCAGCAGCTCCTCCTGACCTTGACCAGGTCATCAATGTATCAAATCATGAACTCCCATACAGTCCATACCCCACACACTAGGTGGTCCAAAACTGCGTTTTACAGTGCAGAGCTGCCACTTGAGAACAATTCTATCCCAGTCACCAATTTAGCATAGGTAAATTCATAAAAACAAATTCCAGCAAAATGGCGGGAAGGTAGGAGGTTTTCATATTATCTTTACAAAATTATGATTAATATTTATTGTTTCTTATTTTTATAAAATGTTATTGCAATAATGTTTATTACTTCACCTTTCTTTGTAGAAACACCATTCCAGCTTTAAGATCTTCAAATGATGTATTACTATGATGCTCCAACAGATACCATAGGGGTTCAAAATTTTCATCTGTTAGCTTTCCGGAGCTGTAAAATGAAAACATTATCTCCCTTAATAAAAACTTCCGTATTTTTCACACAGTTGAAACTTGAATGCATCATTCATTTAGTTTCCTTTTTTATAATAACTACACTCACCCATCTGGAAACAATTCATTAAGTTCTTCTTCAGGGAACTTACTCTCATCTCCTTCAGTTGAAAGGCCTAAGGGATCAGGAGGAGTATAAACTGTTGGAGACATTGGTCTTCGGCCCCATGGTAGGGAAGGTGGGGCAGCCTCTTCCACCCACACAGCACTCTCTTTAACCGGTCCAATTGACTCATGATAACCTATTTATACACAAAATAGTTAATTATTGTTGATTTTAGGACAGGTGAATGGAAAAATATAAATGTTGATTACCTCTGAATTGGACAGTAGATGTGCCCTCGCCTCCAGACTTTGTGGTAACTATAATATCACCTCGCCCTTTGCAGGGACCTGATCTTGCCACTATTTTATTTCTGCTTTTCCATTCTGCTGATAATAAGCAATCGCATCCGCATATTTTTAAACCTTTAACAAACAATGACAAAATAGTAGTTTATGCAACTGTCATATAATGAAGAATCAATTAATAAAATATTGCGAAACATTAAATTCATGCCTACGTCACAGCGAACTCGACAACATTAAAATCTAACCAATGAGATCTGCAGCTCGCGCAGAGCCAATCAGGAGCGAGCGCGCGCTGTTAAGGATTTTACATAAGGCTCTCTCACCACTCACTCTCTCTCTCTCTCTCACACAGTGTTATAATGAGATTTTACGATATCGATTTGGATGTTATAACATCGTGGCAAATTGCTTAAATTGAGTTAAATGTTGTCTGAGCTGTAATACTAGTTATTATAAGTCAAGTATTGAAAACATAAGTAGAATGTTACAACATTAGTGTAGATAAAAAATATTTTGTATTTATTTACTTCAGTTTTCCATATGCATAAACAGGCAATATTCATATTAAAACTAGTAATAATTATAACTAAGTTGCATAAATGTATTAGTTATTGAGAGCCTGTATTCATAATAAAACTAGTAATAATAACCATTATTAGTGTAGCCTAATTTGTTATATCACATTTATTGTTGAAAGGCTATATATAATATGATAGAGAATGAGAAAGCAGCTAAGAATTTAAGTTAGTAACAATGCTATTTAGAGTATAGATATAATTCTGCTACTTGATTGTAGGTAACAACATAATATTGTGCATATAGTATCATCCTACTAATATTATAAAGGCGAAATTTTGTGAGTGTGTTTGTTACTCTTTCACACAAAAACTACTGAACGGATTTTCATGAAACTTTACAGTAATATAGTTTTCATATCAGAATAACATGTTAAGTTAAAATATATATGGATTTTTTATAACTTGGTTATAATATAACGATAACTGTCAAGTAAGTCGGAAAAAAATCAGCCCCCTGAGAGCAATATTGGCGTGCGCTGCCCTAATCGTTGGAGTTACACAAAGATAATTACTGTAGGATTATTTATCTTAAATAGTTCTAAATAAAATTCCACGACAGCATATATCTATCTTTTATGTGTAAGTCACTATGACCAAAATAGTGAACCAAACATTCAATTAAATTGGATATTTTTTAACGATGCACATTTTAGAATATTTATCAAATTCTTATGAAAATTAATACATCTGTCTCTTTACGTATTGAATGTAGATAAACTTTGTCTTTTACCCTAAGTAATTTGGATGAATAGATTAAAAGTTATGATCATGATAAGATTTACTTAACGGAATATATAAAGCGCCTAAAATGCGCGGCGACAAATTCGATTTTCAAAGCGATTTATTGTTTCATACAATACATATATATTTAATATGATACATATTTCAGTATAATATTGGATTATGTATAATTATAACAACACCATTTTTGAAGTCCGAAATCCACACGGGCGAAGACGCGGGCGGAAGCTAGTAGTAGTATAATACCATAATAATTATTTAAACTAAACATATTTTTTTCCGTTAACAAACACTTCTTAGTATTTAATAGTAATACAGTAGGAAAATTATTGCTTTACTTTTATCCTTACTTTTTATCCCATTTCAGGATGTTCACGATGGAAATATTATATATAGTATCAGGGACATAATGTCTCTTTTAACTACTAGGATCCAGGCTTCTGCATGAAGAGCATCTACACAATGTGTATAAATTATTGGTCAATACTTTTTCACCCCACACATGTCCTTTAACTCTAGAACCTTATTTAGGTTTATTTCAGGTTTTATTTTAGTATTATCAAAAAGAAAAAATTTAAATTATAAAAAAAATCATCCTAGTGATTAAAAGTGGCAGAGGAAAAAAAATTTGAACATAATTGATGTTTGCATTGTTCGAGAATGCGACTATAGTTCATTAATTTATATGGAACTTAGTTAGCTCACTGTAGTTTACACAATAATTATAATATTGTTTACCAGTTAAATCCGTTGGACTGGACCCAAGAAACTCCCCTCGTATAGTTACTCTGGTACCAGGCGGACCTTCCTTTGGAGAAATGCCAGTGACTACCGGTGGAGGGCCCATTATAACAATTAGCTCCTTTTTATTTATATATCAAGTGATAAATAATGGCATAAAAACATAAATTATTTGTATTCCTCAAATAACATTATCAATGTATTCTCTGTCTACGTTATCAATAGAATATTTTGACAACTTTGTGATTTTGACAAATATGTAATGACAGAAGTTGAAAGTTCCTTTCCATTTGCTTGTAGAAAACATATCGATACATTGAACTATCGATATTTTCATCACGATGTATCGATATTTTTGGGCTTATAACGATATATCGATATAAAATATCCATTTATCAAAATTGTATCAAAAACCATATATTTTTTTGTGGTACCATCCTAGAATCCCTTTTGATTACTGCGAGTCCATGGTGACCTGGACTTGTAACCTTGGACTTCAAATCTCAAGTCATGTGTGGCCAAGCCATAAATAGATTCCAGAAGTTGATTTTTCTGTTTTTAAGCAAAATAATGGATCACAAGTGAAAATTTGATGGATGTGCTGTTTTTTGGTTAATGTGCATTTTTTCTATACCTTGGGATTTCTCAAACATACATTACTATCCAAGATATATGCATTTTCTGTATGCCTTTGTAGAAAAATTTTCAAACATTTTTTACAACAATTCTAGGGTTGTGCAGTTTTTTTTAGTCTCATATTATCTCATATATACTCATATATAAAATGTGCAGTTTTAAGCCCTTGCCACTTGTATTTTTTATTCCAAGACATCATTACTTGAGCGGCCAGGACAGGTTGGGTGACCACGGGGTACATCATACTGGTATCAACCATGTTGTGAAGTATTTTATATAGATATACAGCGCTGATTTCACGGAGTTTAAATAGAAGAAGTAAAGGTATTATGCCTTGACATGGATGAAAGATACTCTGAATTTAAATAACTCATCCTGAATTCTAGACATTTAAGGATTTTTTGTTGCAATGACTCGATCCTATCTGATTAATTGAAATTTTAATAATGCGAAGACCATACGTATAGTTACTAGTACTGTACATATTTTACTAGTACAGCAAACTCTAAATAGCTTGGAACATAACTATCATACAGGATTTAATATGATGTTAATGTACTTTTAAATGGTTTTGAAATACGCAAAATGAAACCCATCTGCATAAAAGTTTTGTATATTTTTTGTTAAAATATGTGGTATAAAAAATAGTTTATCGTCCATGACCACACCGACGTTTCGAATTTCAGTAACTCTTTTTATTGATATCCCGTATCGTAGACAGGTATTCTCTGTCTACGTCCCGTATAGTTCGTATTCAAAAAGAATTTGAGTATGCTTTCCAGCGACGGTTAATAATATTGAATTTGTCTGCATTAAGGAGAATTTTATTAATTGTTTGTGCATTCGAGTTCAAAGTTATAAACATCGCTTTGAAGTTGAAAATATTGATATTTTTAATTTAGTACTTAAGTTTACACATAGAATGAACAAAATTTTTTGTTCATTTGAAATTATTTTTAAATAATCATTTTACGTATAATATATTATATAAAAAATGTTATTACTGGCGACATTGCATTGCCCAGAATCTATTGTCTATGCGTATAGATTCAGTTGTCTATGCTCTATGCTGTCCAATTCTGTCTAGCGAGTGCCCAGTTTTCCAATTTTACAGTAATTTGTATACAAACACGCCCATTACAATATTATTCATAAAATAAAAATTATGTATTGCCTTAAGTGAAAGAACCTGTAATAATGGCTCGTTCTAATTTTAGGTAACACTGTTGTTTATAGCTTTCACTCTATTTACTTCACTGAGAAGATATAATATATTTAAATACTTAATTTAATTTTAGTTCTGTTGACGAATATGGATTTGAAAGACATGATGATTTCGACTATCAAAACTATGAAGATTTTATGTCCGATTATTTAAAAGTATTGGCATCAAGAGCCCAAAAATGGTCAGTTTTACTGGGAGAAGGAAAATCTATAAAACGAACAAACACTGTAAAACGATATGTACGAAAAGGGGTTCCTAGTAAGTAGGACAATCATTTCAATTTTGTATCTGATCTATTAGAAGTACAACATAATAATTTATAATCTTACCATCATATTGTTAAAAATATATTGGAATGTTATTGCCATGTCATTTTGTGCTGTTCCTAGAAAGAGGCGTATGTCAAGCTGTAGACTGATAAAGGTGATGATGATTATGACATTATTTGTTTTACGTTAAAACGAATTAAATACTTTAATGTAGTAGCTGAGGATCTTATATCTTGGCCTTCAATGAAACATCCTAATTTTGAATAAAATATGATTTTCGAAAAAGTCATAAAAATGTGATAATATTGTAAACAGTTTAAGTTCAAATATATAGTGTTTAGTAGGATAATTGCTGGCATATCCAGCAAATATAATATTGTACCTGTTAAATTTACAATTTATAATATAAATGTTCATTTCATTTAATTGAATAAAACACTATAGATAATACAGAGTTGTATCAGACTGAAACAAACTACCTGAAAATGTCACTACATTACTGGACAAACTAAATTTTCTAACTATTCTGCACACATTACCTGCTAGTGAAATAAATGATAATAATAATAAATGGATTTTCATGAGAATATCCACAGAACAGCATTTAGCCTTAACATTTTTATCAATATACAATCAATCAGAGGATCAATCAATCACTGCTACACTTAGGCATAATTAATTGAATAGTTTAATTTTAAAATCTAAAATGATTCAATAATTTTACATACAAACATGCTTTAAAAAGTTAGCTTTTAATAACATGAATCACAGCCATAATTTTACTGTAAGCTTTATTACACCCTTTATCAAACAATCACCAGATATCTTATCATGCTGTGACCATGTTTTCAACTGATTGTTTCATTGAAATATCTTTAGTTGTATATTTGAAGGGCAGTTATCTTTATCAGCCTATTTGGATTCACTACTGAAATATCACATTACACATTAGTAATCATGACAAAAACAAAAAATTATCTATATATAGATGGATTATATTAGTAGGTAACTAACTTAACTAAAAAGTATCTTTATTTTTTATATAATTTGTAGACAATCTCCCTGTTATATACTAAGGGTTGGATATGAAGAGCAGATTTCTTGATAAAAGCCCAAAGCTGTGCTGCTATTGGCTAATGTTGACCTAAAGAATTTAGCTAATACAAGAGGATAGAATACTAGTAAAATTATTTTGTTACAATTTCTAATATCTATTCGTGAGTGGCCAAAATAGTTCTGCGCATTACATGGCTCCACACAACCAGTTATCACCATATTGAGAATCTGTGATGAAGAAATTCTAGGTGGCTGGGTAAATTATGATATATTAAATATGGTCCACCAATTATTTACCTCAAGCAATGCACGCAGCAGATGGTTGTATTATAAATCTTGCACAATAGTTATATGAGGAGGCCTGTGCCAAACACTAATGTGTAAAGGATTAAAATTGTAGGTAAATACTAATATCAACTATACTGTAACACCAAAATAATAACATGCAAAACCCTTTAATAGAATCTAAACCCAAAGTTTGCTCAACATTGTGTTAAATGATTCTAGGTGAGCATCGTCCATCTGTTTGGATGGCAATATCAGAGGCTGAAAGAATGAAAGAACAATCACCTGATTTATATCAGAAGATTTTAGACAGTCCTTTTGAAAAGGAATTGGTGGATCTGGTCAAGACAGACTTACCGCGCACATTTCCAGACAATATTTACTTTTCAAAAGAAGCCAACCACCAGGCACATTTATTCAATATACTTATAGCATATGCACATAGTAACAGAGTTGTTGGATATTGTCAAGGATTGAATTATATTGCTGGTAAGTTTTTAAATCCTAGCCCTACTACTAATATTATAACTAAAAGTTTTATTACTCTTCTACTCATCTTATCCTTTGGCCCACTGAATGTAAAGTTAATAGATATGCTTAATAAAACTTAAATAAAATCAATTAACATTTAACTTTGAATAAAATAGTCTCATTTTATTGTACATATTCTTTGTATCTACAAAGAAATATCTCTTTAGAAGCTGTACCAAACCTCTTTGACAACCACCATCTGTCATTGGTGGCAATAATGTAGCAAGCATCAGTTTCTTGGACTACAATTAGCTACAAGAGAACATGTAAATGTTTTGGTTGACAATAATAAAGTTGTCCAAGCCGAAATTTAAGTAATGTATGATATGTTATTTACTAAGTAATTATATTTTTCCTGTAATATAATATTATTATCTGCTTCATTAAGCACTAAACACATGAAATACATTGCAATTTATGTATTTGTTTAATATCAAATTTTTTATAGTCTTAACTCTGAAGGGTTCACTCCTTTAGACTATAAAAATAAAAAAGAACCTGAAGAGCAGTCTACTGCTAGATGCCCATAGCAATTATGCAGATGTAACTCCCCTTCCCTCCTCCACATTAATAGGCATCTGGAAACTCAGAAACTCACTATGGCTGTTACTTTAAGGTGGTACTATGCCAGTGAGATGTACCTTGCCAGTCATGCCGGCCCCATTCAACTCAAATGCAGCATAACACTACCTCTTACTAACACATGGCACTAACTCCTACAGGTTTATTATTATTATCAACAAACAATGAAGAAACATCATTTTGGCTATTAAAAGTACTAGTGGAGAAAATTCTTCCCGATTATTATACCCGAACTATGGATGGTCTCATAGTGGATATTGAAGTACTAGCAGAACTTGTTAAGTCTAAAGCACCGGATGTCCACCAGCACGTCATAAATTTGGGTGAGTATTTAACTACTAAACAGTCCTAATCTTGTCTTGTTTATCATTATCATATCTAAATTAAACTCTAATCTATTAATATAGAATACATAATTAATGTAATAATAATGTTCAGCTAATTTTATCAAGCTATAAATCATTTACCTTATAACGATATTACAAGAACTAGTGGTCGCCCTATCTTCGAATTTCGACCATAATAAATTAAAATGATAAGTATTTATAAAAATATAATGTGGTCGCCTATCGTTGACCATTGAACTGTTCATCGAGGAAGCACTGTTCATGAAATATTACCGCTAATCAGGAAAAGTTGACGGACGATGGGCATAGCCGTGTTAGATGTATGTGATGTTGGTGTTCCAAATTATATAAATAAATAAATCAGTTTCAACTGCATCATTAAAGCGGCATAGATCTAAATCATTGTTTACTTTTCTGAGCATATAAATATACTTTAAACTACTTTTTTATACTATTTCTACTTTTTATTAATTCCGTAAATGTAATTTTAGTAATGAAAAGTGGAAAAATAAAAACGTATATTATTTAATAAAAGTTTAATATTAATTTCTATCAAGAAGTGACAACACATTCAATTAACTACCTATATCTTTATTTTGTTTTTGGTTTTCTAACAATTATCTTTCATTGCAATGAATGATAACAAATACCTGTGTTTGTGTGTCAAATGCATGATAGTGTATGTAATGTTTTATTTATTAATTTAATGTACAGGATTGTGGGATTGTGTTGTAATCTACATAAAAGGGGAATTATTTTTTTAAAAATTACTTCATCCAATGTTTTTGGCATACTTGCAAACAATGACTAAAATTTTCCATCATTGCGCGGAAAGTAAATTCTGTAATGCTTTACATTTTTCGTCGGATATTTTCTATAAGTTCAATTGACCGCGGGACTTTAGTCTTAAGATAACCCCAAAAGAAAAAGTAAATTGGACTCAGGTCCGGACTTTGTGGCGGCCAGGAGATGTCTCCTCTTCGGGAGATCACTTTCTTAGGGAAAAGTTGACGGACGATGGGCTTGAGCGGTGTTAGATGTATGGGCAGTTGCACCATATTGTTTAAATTAGGTCCCAGTATCGAAGCCTGAAAATTCTGCAACTCCGATGTAAAAATGTCCTCGATCATTGCGACCTATCTCTCTGAAACAACAGTGAACGGGCGACCATGCTCGTTCGAATAAACTGACTTGAATTGACTCGTGCACTTCGTTGTGATTTTCTTTTGTTGTTGTTGACGTCCTTGGTCGGCCTGAACGTTTGTATCCAATCTAGAACCAGTCTCTTCGAAATTGTGAATCCACTTCTTAATCATTTGAATAATAGGACAGTCATTAAACTTGCGTAAATTGCAATGTTCTGTAAATTGACGCCACGTAATGGTGGCCGAATTATTGTTGTGTTAAAACCCACGCACACAGAAGGTGCGATCGACTGCTGAAACGCTACATGGCGACTGAATTCATCCTTCGGAATTTCGTTGTGTTATCCCCGCAATTCTCTCGCCATTCCCTCTTGGTTTTATTCAAAATTTAAAAATTTCAAAGGACTTATGGGACACCCTGTATTTTATAAGCATTATTATTGAAAAATATTAGCGTTCCGCACTTCTCGTACACGTAAACTATAAGTGGGCCAAATTTTAAACTCCTCCGTTTGCTATAAAAAGGGATCCAAAGTATCTTCACGTCCTATAGTCCAGTCATTTGGTCGAAAAAAAGGGTTTATTTTTATAATAATATTATAGGAACAATTAATATAAATTATTAGGTCACTCAAAATGCAGTTATTAGGTAATTGATTAAATCGTACCCTTGATATATTACTAGAATGCTATTTTCGTATCACATTTCACACTAACATTATAAATGTGAAAGTTTCTTTGTTTGGATGTTTGTCTCTCAATCACGCCGAAACTACTGAACGGATTTTGATAAAATTTGTTATACAGATAGGGTACTAGCTGACTTAGGTTACTTTTTATATCGCCTGGGATAAAGCAGGAATCGTTAGGTTGCTACGTGAGCGAAGCCGTAGGAAAATTTAAATTTATAATTTGATCAATCCCTTACAATATCATATGTAGGTAGTGTAAGGAATTACATGTATCCCCTGCGATAAAGCAAGAATCGTCAGGTTATTGAAAGATCATTCAGAAGAATTGAGACCCTGCATTTTTTAAAGCAGGCGAAGCTGCGAGCGGAAGCTAGTTATCGATTCGATTCTACTTTTTAAAGGGTAATCAGATTTTTACGAGTTCTCCGGCGAGCAGTTTCGGTACATGGCGCGGAAGTTAACGCTGACAGGTCTTTAGGTTTCCACTATACTGTGTATTATGGTAATGAAAATAAAATGAGTCTGAAACTACTACTTCGCTGCCATCTGGGTGTTAAGTGAGCCTTTTTTGCACCCTCTATCCTTTCTCTCACTCGCACACCATTTTTGTCTTTAGTCACCAAGAATAATCTGTCTGCATTTGTTGTTAGGTACTTGCGCTGTCGGTCACCGTAAGTAGAAGTCCGCCATTTAAGATTCGCTTCTTTATTGAATCGAGTTACACCTACATTATCAATTGTAACTTTAATTAATTTTCAGGCAAGTTTATTCCTTATGTTTGTTGATAACTTTTCTAAGTAACTAACTGGAAATCTATACCGTTTCAGGCTTGCCATGGGCTGTAATAACCACAAAATGGTTTGTCTGTCTATTTGCTGAAGTATTGCCAATAGAGACTGTCCTCAGAATATGGGATTGTCTGTTTTACGAGGGTTCCAAAATCTTGTTCAGAGTGTGTCTGACATTGATAAAGAACAACCGAGCCGATATTATGGCCTGCAAGGACTTCACATCTTTAGCGGAATGCTTTAAAGCGATTGTTAAGAACGCGAGTGCCCTTCACTGCCATGAGTTCATGCAGGTATTAAATTTGATTTTTTTACTAAATAAGGACTAACAGACTGATCCCATAAAGATATATATAGCAACGTGTTAAATGTGCGAAACGTGTTGTGACCTTGGAAACCAGTGTTTTTTATATACACAAAGCCGTCGCCTATTACGACAGATCTGCGAATGTTGGTGTAATTAAAAAACACTAACTTTATTTCACTCACCAACTCTGCGAAATAAGAGCCACACCATTTTCGACGCGGCGACCGACTTGTCGCAGTAGAGTCGTGCGACAGTATTGTGACTGCATTTAGACGTTAATTGACAGTCGTGCGACAGTATTGTGACTGCATTTAGACGTTAATTGACATACATTTGCGTCTAAGTCGCGCGTCTGGCGTCTTGAAGTGTGCGCCCCCCGCGTCTAGTCGCTGCATCCAGCGTCTAAGAAGCGACTGAGTCGCCGGTCACCGCGTCTAACAGCGCGTTCACGACCACAGCGGTGCTAATTGCGGCGCAGTGAGCGGATCGTCTGTCTCTCTTTCACTCGATACTCAACGCGCGAGTGAGAGAGAGAGACCGGCGCGGTGAGCGGATCGTCTGTCTCTCTTTCACTCGATACTCGACGCGCGAGTGAGAGAGAGACAGACGACCGCTCACCGCGCCGCAATTCGCACCG
This sequence comes from Calycopis cecrops, assembly GCA_001625245.1. Classification (NCBI taxonomy): domain Eukaryota; kingdom Metazoa; phylum Arthropoda; class Insecta; order Lepidoptera; family Lycaenidae; genus Calycopis; species Calycopis cecrops. Next base: position 55,040 of record LUGF01000921.1, read on the forward strand.
CTGTGGTGGTGCTGTGGCCTGAATATACATAATTCGGAGATCCCCAAGAGAACCAGAGCAACCGACATAGCTCTGAGAGACAGCAAGCTGAAGTGGCAATGAACACGCCACATTGTCGCAGAACCGACAACCGATGAGGAAGAAACGTTCTCGAGTGGCGCTCCCGCGCCAGAAAGCGCTTTAAGCTTTAATAAGCCTGGTAGACTGATGCCTTGTCAAAGTGGCGGGGAGCGAAAAACTTAAAATTCCGTCCCACTGGGCTGGACGAAAACTTCTTTTGCTGCCCACGTCGAGCAGAAAAATAGTATTCGTACCACGACCAGTAAAATAAGAAATTCTGAGATCATCATCGATCCGAGGCCTTTCTTAATTTCCTGCCCTCGGTAGTATGTACTTTTTTAAATGGTATAAGGGGGCAAAAAGTAGTCGGAGCCATTTACACGCCCACGGACATCCGCATAGAGGCTATACATATGCGCTGCCCTCCTTTCTCATCCCATCTCCATGGGCCACCGGCTACTTACCGCACAACAGTGTGGCACTACCACTTACTAAATCTTATTTATAGAATTTGTGAGAATATACAATTATGGGGCAGTGAGTAGCAGCAATACTAATAAACTTCACGCCATTCAAATAATAGTCAACTTGAGTCACGCGTATCCGTAACGTTCGTATGAGTATTTCTATTAATTTGCCTTATCACCCTTGGACCTTAATGAACGCCAAGGAGACCGATCTTCTACTACTCGCATTATCTATACCAGTGATTCTCAACCACTGTGCACTTTTGTGTGCCGCCAAATTTTGCAAATACACAATATAATAATATTGTATATTTGCAAAATATACAATAAAATATAATAATGTTAATTTTATTAAATATATTATTTAAAAAGAAAAATATTATTTATATATCAAAAAACATTAAGCTCAAATTTCGCATTAAAAATATTTTTATTATTATTTTGTAATTAATCCCTTAATAAACGTTTAGTTATTATTGTAGTATTTCGTATATTTAAAATTTTTGTCATGAACTATTTATGCAGTGTGTTGTAGTCGGTAAATAATTTTTATCTTTTTCTTTGTGTGCCGCCAAATTTTGAAATCGATAAATGTGTGCCGCAAAAAAAAAAAGGTTGAGAATCACTGATCTATACTTATATAGTAGTAATAATATCATCTAATGGGCTCCAAAACGACTGGACCAATGTAAATCATTATTTGACTAATTTCTATCATTAGTAGATTAAAATCGATCCTATAGCTACATTATCAGGAACTAACTCAAGTCGGAAAGGGTTCGTAACCGTATCACCTCGAGCCGGTCAGTATTCTTTGTATGAAACTTCATACTGCAACGCACACTAATGGAAAACGTAACGTAATCGTATCGTCTTCGCTTTTCTAGGCGAGGTGTTTACGATCCCTTTCCGAGTCGATAAGTGTGCGGCGACCATTAGGATTTATTATGATTGAACCATTTTTATTCATGACGGCCCAACGTTGTGGACACCAGTTGAGCATATTATACAATATTAATTAATACCTATTACTAGGCTATTTAGTGTGTGTTTCATTTTTGCAGTCAATCTTCAGAGTGCCGGGAACACTTTCAAACGCAACAATAATAAAGCTGAGAGCGCGCTTCGCCAAACAACGCCGAGAGCAGCAACAAAAAGAGCCACGATAAGTGATTCTGTAAATTGCTTCCATGAGGATCAATTCACATCTCTTTCTTTCATATAATGAAAAGCAGGACGGAATAGAAATATGCTGTCTCCTTTTGACAATATGCCGACGAGAGAGAAAAATTATAATGGTTCCTTTGCTACAGGTCTCATGAAAGTGATTTCTAATATTCAGCGTCACCAGATCTCATTCTGACAAATAGAACCAAAAGTTAGTGTAAGAATTAATTATTTTTTTACTAAATCCTTTTAGTTTTTAAAGAAATATAATAAAAATATGTTTGCAGGCTATTTATATGAAACATATTATACGAGTTTCGTATACAACCCTTTTTGCTTACTAGTGTTATAGTAAACAATCCTTAGAAAAACCTATACGGAAAGAAGGGAAAATTGATAAGTTATTTATATTTCAGTATTTTATTAAATTAACTATAATTGAAAGAACAATATGTACCTTTTCATCTAAATGTTTCTTAATATTTTATATACGTAATTTTTTATTTTTGAAAATACCATCAAGTTTATTATCATTTGTCAAATACGGATGATTTATTGATTTACAAATTCTATATGCTGCCATATTGGTTTATTAGGAATTTGTTTATCGCAAGAAAAAATATATACATAGATTTTTACATATGTATATATTTTTTACATACACTGCCAATAAGAGGTGTATGATTCGGTGTTCAAGACTCCCACTGTGTGGAGCTTTATCGAGAAAATAAATTCACATGGTGCTTATGCTGTTATCAGATGGCTCAAGAAAATGCTACATTTTTCGTTTTTCTAAATCTTTTCTAGTCTTATTACATTTTTAGACGTTTTATTTCTACCACCAATAAATAGACAATAAAATCATTAATATGAAATTATTATTTTTTTTTAATTTATGCTGTCGAAGCGAAGATCAAGCCCCGTTACTGCTCCATTGGGTGCTCGAGACTAAATACGACACTCCCCAGATGGGAGAAATGTCTTGATAGAGTTATAAATCTCATTTATCTATTATTATTACCATATGCTAAAAAGGCAATATTAAGTATATATATGAGACCTAAAGTTATTTTTTTATCTGTTCTATTAGATTTGACTGTATAATAGGTTCCTACAAGGATTAGTTTTTGCTGTGATTGCTTCATAGTTGTTATACTTATTTATTATATACATACTAACAAAAGACAATAATTAATTAGTGGGTTTTTTTAACTCTATTCTTGTACATTACTTGTTAGGATTGAATACATTCTATATTTTTGTGTAGGTGAATGATGTTGTTAACACATACTTTGTTTTAATCATAGGTCGATAAATTGTAATGGGTGCTGATTGAAAAAACTAAGGGCTGGTTTAACAGATTACTCAAGTTTTCCTTAAATCTTAACTAAGACATTCTTCATAGTAAATAATTTTAACAGATATATGTCAGATCGAAATTTGTCTATAGTTTATTGCCACTTACTTCCTAATAGTGTCTACTGGGGATTTAATTTTGGACCTGTGAAACCGGCCCTTAATTTGTCTAATAAATAACTCGACCTTTTTACGTTTCGCTGTTAGGGGGATCGGCCTAAAACGCCGAAGAAATTTTACGAGGAGGGATTTAAGGATGGCCAACAGTACATGCCCTAAAGTACTGTCGGAGAATAGAGCAAGCAGCTAAGTCAAATTTTTGTCAAAGGGCTTTAAAATGAAACCACGATTTGTATGCAATGGGGACTACCGCGTATGAATTCGCCGCTAGGGGCGCTGGTATAGCGTGAGGTTTCTTTGAAATGTCTGTTTGTGATTATTTTGTAAAACTTGAGATTCAATAAGACAAATCTGAATGACGGGTCAATGATTATTAGTATTATTAAAGCGGAGCTAATGGAAATAAGTGTAAAAATGAGCGTGTACAAACAAATCCTATGTCAGAGATTAGTATTTTCTGTTTGCTAACACATTTTCCAGAGATTACAGCAATGTATTTTTTTTACAGATTTAAATACTATGATAGGAATAATAATTGTGTTAGAAACACAGTTGATAATACAATATATTTATAAACAATACAGGTTTATTTTTTGGTCACCGGCCCAATTTTAAAATAAGGAAGTAAACATAATTCCAAGGGTGTGTTTTAAATTTTATCGTCTAATTGTAATATTTTGTTAAATAAAAATAGATTTGTACGCAAAATGTATCGACTTCAAGGTCAGTGACGCCAGCCGAGCGGCACTAGCAAGTCATATGCGACGCGGTAACCAAAAAATATGTTTATAACATGGGACAAAGTAATTTTATCTAATTTTATTTTTCTTTTTTATTTCATAAATCGAATGTATTATTCATTCTGAACCAAACCTGAAAATTTGGCCGGTGACCAAAAAATAACCCTGTATTACGAAATGATTTAGTGTGTACTGTTCAGTGACCTTAAGACAATTTTTAGGTAGTGTAACCTCCAAAAATGTATCACCTGACTTGGATATAGTTAATATTACCTTACTTCTTAATAATACAATTTACTAGGCACAGCTTAAGGTTTTAGTTTAGGAGTAGCTGAAAATCAACAAAAAAAAATAAAACTTGATGTTGCCCTGACCTACTTATGAATGATAATGTAATCTAGGAATAATTTCAGTATTTGGGTCTTTCGGAAACGCATAATGGGTTGAAATATTTTTAGTGTATGGAAAGGTTATAATAATCCTTGCGAATTACTACTAACCAGTGCTTTAAGACATTTCTATCCTTAATAAACTTATGTCCACCATTATTTTGCGAACAAAACGGGACTGCACAACACTGCGGCATGCTCGATATTCTCAATAAATTGATAATATTTATGATTTGTTTTCCCGCCGATATGTAAATAAGTTTAGATAGGACCTCACGCGACTGAGGCGCCAACTGGTGAGCAGAAAAATGGTAGTCTCATAAAATAGATAAAGCTTTTCTCTGACTTCTCTATATTATTTAACAAAAATAATCACTCTTATATGTAATTAACACCATTTCTTAGAGATTTATTGTAAAAAAGCAAAAAATTTAATGCTTATGCATTAAGTTATATGCTTCAAATCAGCTCATAACTATAATACCAACCAGCAATAAAGCCAACTTAACTAAGTCAATCTCCTGTGTAAATGAGCTGTATATTATTTTGTAGAAATTCCCAAAAGAAAATGCATAATAATAAGTGTAGGGGAAAAAACACCAATAAAGGAAAGCTCTCTTTTGGTCGGTAAAAGTTGTATTACATACGTTATTGGAAATTTATTCTTTTATCTTAAAATTATAGTTGTATATTAGACTATAAGAGGTCTATAAAGTTATATAATCTATGTGGCTTAATTTTTTTACAAAAATATATCTAATATATGAAATTAATAATACCTGCTTTGTATATTGAATTGTCTCTGCTACTTACATTAACTTTTAAGTTGTTTGGTGTGATATACAATCGCTGTTTTAAAAAAATATATTAATAAAAATTCTTATTAATTCTTCTAATTGTATTCTCTTGTAATAAAAAATGTCACATTTTTGATCTTTAGATTTAATCAAAAGTAATAAATTTATATCAAATATTGTATAACATAATATAATAAAAGCAACTTGGTAGTCCACGTACCTATTATTATAGGTAGGAATTCAAAATCACTAGTCTATATTTTTATCTTTCTTATTGCTTTAATTTAATTATGAAAGAAAGAAAAAATATTTTAATACGATTAAAAAGTAAGATAATTTATGACGTAATTTTTTAAACTATTCTGTAGTACATAATATTATTTATTTATTCTTTATGCACCTGTTGTATACATACTATGTCTTCTAGTATGTTGAAACATGTCTAACACTTGTTTGTATTACAAAAAAAAGGCAACTAACATGAATTAATCACCAGAAACAGAATAGTAATGATATAATTGTGAATGAGAGTAAGTGATTAAATAAGAACTGGCTTTACTGATGATGTACACTATCCAATAAAAGTGGATATGTTTTATGGTAGGAAAGTAGGGTTTTCTGTGTAGATATTAAGAAATAGTATTTATTTAAATAATTATTTTTTACACATGTGTAATTACCGTGAACATTTAATGAGGCTTTTTTAATGTATATGTAGTAGTTGGGCATTGGATTAAGTGCACAGCACTTGCTATTATGAAGTACAATTTGGATTGGTGTATTCACAATAAAAATGTTATGCGGGGTTAGTTTCTGGTCACCAGCCAAATTCAAAGGTTTAGAATCAATAATACATTTGATTTATGAAATAAAAAAATAATTAGATACAATTACTTTGTCCCATGTTATAAACATATTTCTTGGTTATCACGTGGAATGTAACTCGCGCGTTGTGAAGGCCGGCGTCAGTGACTATGAAGTTGATACACGTGTGCGAACAACGATCAATGTATTTTTAGGGACCATTTCAAATCTATTTTTATTGAACAAAATATAATTAGACGATAATATATTATTTAAAACACCTTCTTGGGTTGACTTTTAGTTCCTCATTTTAAAATTTAGCTGACCAAAAACTAACCATGTATGTATTTTATTTGTCGGGTTTGTGTCTTGCTCAAAAATATTTCAATCAAATCATTTAGGCATTGTAAATTATAATATAACCTATGATTTTGTTTGATTTGAATCTGAATGGTAATAGGTATTAAATGTTATGTGATTAAATTTCACAAAAATATGTTGGCTTTTTTCTTTGTACAGGACAAACTTCCTTATGACTATGGGCCTAAGGGTTCCAAAGGAGAAAAATTATTAAGTGTTTGTAAAATTAGAATCTTATGGCAGTTTTTCAAAGGTAAGTTTATAGTAGCCTTGTACACAAATCTAATTGATAGCTTGTGGCGGTACCACTCACAGACTACAGTACCACTTGGTCACCGGAGATTGATGCACACTGACAAGAGATTTAACGGAGGTAATTTTATCGGATACGAAGTCGGAGTGGTGACAGAAGAAAAAATCTTTTATAAGGGGATTTAAAATAATTGTTCAGCTAACCTTATTTAACCTTTCGGTTACCGCGAACGACGCTTCAAAAACAGGCCACGAACACGTGGTCGGTACCGGGAGCGTTAATTTTAATTAAAAAGTAATAAATTTACACAGACGAAAAAAAAGTAAATTTTCCAATACTTAATAATTTACAAATTATATCAACTGACTCTAAGAGTAGCATATTATCTAGCTGCGTCCCGCGGTTTCACTCGCGTAAATTTCGATCCCGTGTAAAATAGAAACTCATCCCATGGCATCCCTTAAGAACATTTTTTCGGAATAAAAACACAGTTAATCCAAGTTACCCTCTATGTGTGTACCAAATTTCATGAAAATCGGTTCAGCAGTTTTTGAGTGAGGGAGTAACAAACAAACATACAAACTTTCGCATCTATACATATAATAAAACAGTAAAATGTATGTGTATGTACAATAAATATATATGATGTTCAAATTCGTGTGTATGTACATTGAATATATTATATGATGTTAAAATAGCATTAAAACACTTTTCAATGGTTTCAAATTTCTGTTTGTCCGGGCTAATCTCCGAAACTACTGGACGGATTCGAAT
>LUGF01000921.1:76183-88799 GCA_001625245.1 Calycopis cecrops
TTTAATAGTAAAAACACCAAACAGGACCAGGATGAAGTTATATAGGAATATTGGAGCACAAACTATATAGATATGCTGGAGGAGGCTTCAATGCAACACCTATCCTGTACCAAGCTGTATTTTGAAATTTTTCATATTAGACGAAAATTGTCGAAATAATTGCAAAGAATGTCAATTTAACACAAATGAAAACTATTAACATAAGCGTATTGACTTATTTAGCAGATTAAAATTCATTAATTTTCACAATTTCTCATTATTACATTTTTATAAATTAGCGATATAAGTTGTGCGCCATTTACGCTGATACGATACAAGATGGTACTGAAATGTCAGCGAAGAATCTATAAGGATGCAAAATTGTTTAACTATTAATTATAAATAAATAAAAGTCGAACTAACGATTTCAATGATCGAACAATGTCGAACTAACTACTAACTTACGATAGAATTTAAGATTGCTTTAAAAATGAGTTATTTTTTTTTAAGTGGGGCTAACTTGAGGCTTTTCTATTTTCGGATATAAATAAAAAAACCAACAATTAGGTTGCATTTATGAACCAACAATCAAATTCACTGAACGAACAAACGATAACAACTAACAGTTATATAATTGTTTATTAATTTAGGCGATAAAAAGTAAAATATCAATTATGGGGGGCTAACTTGAGGGTGAAAAGTTGTTTTACTGATTACAAATAAATAAAAGTCGAACTAACGATTTTAATGATCGAACAATGTCGAACTAACGACGAACATACGATTGAATATAAAATTTCACAAAAACTTAGTAAAAAAAAAATGATGTGGGGCTAACTTTTTGGTGCTCACTTACCTAACCTTGAACCTAACCTAAAATCGGGAGGTAACGTAAAACTTTTTTTTTATAGTGGGTAATCCTCATAAGTACCTAGCCCCCGAGGGAGCAGCTGGGTTATGCCGGGCTCTTACCGGCCAAACCCTCATAGTGTTGCCTCCTCGCACTGTACGGCGGGAACACGGGCACGCTTCAGCACTCATCCGAGAACCCGTCGGTGCCTGTCCTCTCCCGCAGCCCCTCCGCATGGAGCATGGAGCTCGCCTCCAACAGCAAGGCACAAATGCGAGGCCCCATCTGCAGGGCAACGGGCCATTCCCGAGATTGCCACCCAAGGGTTAACCATTAAACGGCCTCAGAGGACAAGGAAGCGGCAACGACACACCGCATCTTCTCTTCCTCTGTAGCCCCACCGCCAACGCATATGACAATTCGCCTCTGTTCGGTCGTGGAAGACAGGGCACACGGCAACGACACACCGAGACACCTCTCCTCCCGCGACTTCTCCTAGCTGCAGCCTGCAGATGCTTGAAAGCTCCGTCCTCCGTAGCCGTTTTTTTGGTAACACACAAATCTACCTTTACGTACGCTACCCAGGGGCCCAGGTGGCTCAACCGGGCACAGTATCGGGCTCGGCAATAGGGTTGCCACTACCGACTAAACCCCTACGAGTTGCCTTTAGCCCCTATAATTGGAGGGTCCTGGCTCTACAAGCAACACGATCCCTCCAGCGACAGGCTGGCCTCGGTGAAAAGGTCAGACTTCTCCTTGGGGACTGTCCAGTTGCCTTTTAACAATAGGGTATTAGACAATTTTTTGATTTTTTTTAATTTCATACTTTATGACTTGTTAAACAATTTACATAAATATTTCCAGAAAGTAAGCAGTATTAACAACAAAAAATAATGTTAAAGTTTGAGTTTTGCACTCGCGCCTAAAATAGTGCAAACTGTCATGGCGGCGCAATATGATTAGATTGACGTGAAACGCAAGTAAATAAAGTGTCAAACACTAGGCAATTCGGCTAGAGTATACTTGCCGGTGACGTCATCTGAGTTTCAACCGATCACAGAATGTTTTCGACGTTGATAAATAATTGCTTCTTTAGGAGCTTGGTCTTCTATATTACTCTTAGAGTAGGCTTGGTCAGCCTATCGTCACGAGGTAAAATAATACTCCTTAGAAGGTTGCTTATTAGAATGATTTATTTACAAAATACTCCTGCTTATATACAAAAATTACAAATAGAATAAAAAGAGATACAACATACAGAATTAGTGCGTGAAAATAAGATGCCAATAAGTCGTAATTATTATTACTAGAAATTCCTCGAAGACTTTGGAATGCGAGCTTGAACGCATTCCAGAAAGTTCGTACCGTTTCGGGACCTCTCGGGCAACGCGTTCGTGAACTGCGGGGGCGCGGCTCGCTCGTCAGTCGACCGATATGCGAGGTGGCGCGCGGACGTCTTGCGCGCTGCTGTTCCGTGTTCCGTGGAGACTACGACTGTTGTTGCTTCATGAAGGCGTAGTGTGGTAAGTGTTCGTGAATGAAGACAGAAGATGTTCCACGCGTGCAAAGGTTCTTCTTAGGACCGAAGCAGCTCTTTTCAGAGCTAAATTGAAAAGGTCCTTGTTGGGACTGCTTCCTGTTTCACGACGAACGAAAAAGTCTTTTTCAAGACTACTTTTATCCGTGTTTCATTCGAACGAACGAACGTTATATCTTGGTAATGTCTTGGTATCTTGGTAATGTTTCTGGTATGTGGTATCTTGGTAATGTTTCTGGTAAACGATAATGTACACTTGCTAGTAAGTATGTCTTCAGGTAATATATAAGCAGTGTTTCTGGTAATGTACACTTGCTATTATGTATATCTTCAGGTAGTATATAAGCAGGAATTTGGCGCGTAAGTATTTATCGTAGGCTATAAATTATTTTCTGTTATGTAGCTTGGTAGGTAGCTACACTTCTTTATTTCGCAAATTTTACAGTAAATATGCATTTTTTTATATAAAATAGACTTGTATACTGTTTATTATTATCTTACTATAATTCGTAGTATATTTTTGATAGTGTCAAATAGCCTATTGTAAATTGTGATGTCGGAACCGTGCAATGGGGTCAGGTTCCTATCCTGTTGTGGGTGGAGGACTTCCCATCCGAGCTGGTCTTAGTCTGACCTCTCCCCCTAAGCCTGCCTGGTATAAGTAGCCCTGTCCGGCATAGCCTTGGGAATCACAGAGTTACTCAAGCACCCCTACCACGATAAGGTAGCAGCACTTGTTCATAAATCACTACAAATAATAATTAGTAATACTAGCTAGAATTGAAAAGATGATTTTTTTTAAGGTCAAGGTCCGTAGGACTCTTCAAATTGAATGGAATGTTAGATATATGTTCGTCTTTATCTATTTATGTAAAATTGAAAATAGAACTAAGAAAAAAATCAAATAATTTTGCTCCAATATAAATTTTCCATATTTTTTTGTTTAAATAATCAAAAAATTAATTACACAATATAATATTGGTAGACATTACAATTTAGAGTTAAAAAACAAAATCCCGTTGGTCTCATGTGAATTCATTCTGTTCCTTACATAGAGATCCGAGATTAAATACCAAAACGTTAATAAAAAGGTTTAATAGTGGGGGTTTTAACCCCCTGGTACTTCACTATTACATATTGTAATGTAAATGCAATTTAATGTGAACTGTGATCGCGTAATGTATGTAATAAAAGTCGTTATAAATTGATGATTGATCTGGCAACACTATAGAACGGCGTTGGTCGCGTAAAATTTTAGCAAAGAAAAAGGGGCCTTTTCAAAGAGGTTCAACATGGCAGGAGATCAGGCGCAATTTTATCAGTTACTAAATACACTATTGTCTACAGATAATGAAATCCGATTTCAAGCAGAAGTAAGTTATTTTATTTTCGTTAACTTGCTTTTAAATGTTTTACATTTAGCATAAATATAATTTTAAATGCAGTTAAAACTTTGCTGTAGCCTCGTGTCAAAACGTGGTCATGGAGGATATAATTAAATAAAATTGCTAGTATTCGTTTAATCATTTATTACATTAGATATCTTGCCATTTTAGTTTTAATTACCAAGTTGAAGTCAAGTATCAATATTTATTTGCTGACTGAGCATATTTAGCTTAACCCTAACATCATAACCAATAGCATTAGTTAACATTGGCGGCGAATATTGTCCTATCTACCCATGCGTCGCAACTCGCAAGCACTACTTAGTATTTACTATGCGAAGTATATTCGCTTATTAATTTTGGTTATATTTATATTTCAATATTAGTAATTAAAAATTGTGATTAGGTAAAGCCGCTAATTGTATTATTCCCAATTAACTTGCTGCTTTAAATATTCATGTTTTGTGTGATTTATTTTTTCAATATTATGATATTGGTTACACCGATTTACGCATTGAACAGCTTATACTTTTTCTTCTAGGAAGCGTATAATGGAATTCCTACAGAAACGAAAGTAGCGTATTTAGTTGGTGCTATACAAAATGCCGAAGTTGGCGAAGAGGGTAGACAAACTGCTGCAGTCCTTCTTCGGAGGCTGCTCAGCGCCGAATTTTTTGAATTTTTCCCGAAGTTACCATTTGAGCAGCAAGCAGTGCTTCGACAACAGTTACTACTCACACTTCAGTTGGAAGTCACCCAACAGTTACGACGAAAGGTTATTATAAATATTTATTTCATTCTAAAATTAGACCTTAAAGAAACAAAGAACTAAGTACATGAGTCATTGTAACAGAATCATCATTGTTTATATTGATCTATCAGAAAGTAGTTATAAATATATTCATGTTTTATGGCACATGCAGAGAGGTGATGTTTTTAAACATTATTGTAATAAAATAAGATCTTGTCGCTTTATTCAATGAATATTTAGGTATGGATTTATACTTTCATAAGTTCATAATATTAGGCTCTATTCAGCATAGTGATAATAAATCCATTACAGATATTACCAATAACCCACTATTCTTTCTAATTGTGTGCACACTATAATGAAGAGAATAACCTAAAGAATGTGTTATAATGTTGGGTGTCTTTATGAATGGCTCTCTGTACTGATGATAGACTGAAACTTTTTTGGCAATAATTCTAAGTTGTGGGCTCTTTGTAAATGAATGATGTTTTGTTCTTATTTGACTTTTCGTAGCTTAGTAATGTACTGTGTATATACTATGTATAATGTATGATGAGACACTAGTCCATACCTTACAAATTCACAGTGATGATTCATACAAGAATTGGTCAATTATGCAATCAAATGTTGCCTAAAATAGGACAACGAGTAATAAAATATTGTAAGAAGTAACAAAAGGAATGTGTTAATTTATATCCTCTTTTATTTTAATTTTAAATATTAATTTTCCAATAACACATAATCTGAATTATTATTTTATAGACAACTATGAGAAATGCTCTCATGGAATGTATCAGTATGTTCTAATGTTGATGGAAATATATAATTTTATAAGAAAATTAAATTATGAAGAAATATACATAATATATGTTGTGTTAAATTCCTAAAGCCTCTTTCTTGCTTTTATCAACCTTGTACCTATAATATTTAAACAATGTTTTGTATAAAAACTGATAAGATGTTTATTAAAATAGGAAAAGAGAAAGTGTTTGTCATGTAAAGTAGTAAAAATATGTGGATTTTCAAACTTTTTATTTTTCCAGATATGTGATGTGGTATCAGAGTTAGCTAGGAACCACATAGATGATGATGGTGTAAATCAATGGCCAGAATTTCTGCAATTTATGTTCAATTGTGCAAGTGCACAAGATCCCAACATAAAAGAAGCTGGGATTAGGATGTTTACGTAAGTTACTTAATGATATTAATGTCAAGGAAATGAAACCTTACACTGAGAAAAGGCTTTCCCTTATCATAATAATAATAATATTTATTTGCTAAAAAACATGTTTGACAATGTTATGTTAATTAAAGGGAGGAAAAGTTTATTACTACTAAAATAATGTTTATTTAAAGGAGTAATGAAAACTTGGTAAACATTTACCAAATATTTAATATATAATTAAAATATTCGATTATTTTCGAGTATAATATAAGGTTCATTGTACCTTAAATCTTGAACAAGCTAAACCATGTCTCATCTCCTCAATAATACTTGAATAAATGTAAGATGTTCTATTTTAATTCTGACGTAGCTTTGTCATGTGTATCGAAATAGAACATTTATACTATTGCTATGAATAGATTTGAAGTTCAGCATCTGACCATGACCCAGATGCAGATATAAAATTTTTGTGCTAACATTACTTTAGTTTATATGAAATAATGCTTGATAACTTTTGAGATAGTGCTTTGGACTTTTGTTCGAGTTATCAGTTATTCTTTTTTATGTATATAGGTCCAATATTAACAGAAGCATATTTATTTTATTGAAAACTAGCTGCATATTACTTATAATATAACTATATGTGTACCAAATTTCTTTCAAATAATTCTATTCAGTAATTTTTTAATATGTTAAAGAAAAAATACATACAAACTTTTTATTGTATTTTTTAAATATTTATAAGATTACATATTTTTAATATATTGCAGATCTGTACCAGGTGTTTTTGGAAATCAACAAAATGAAAATTTGGATATCATAAAAAGAATGCTTCTATCAGCATTGCAACCAACAGAACCCGAAACTTTACGAATGCAGGCTGTCAAAGCTGTGGGTGCATTTATTTTGTTGCATGACAAGGAACCAGCAATACAAAAACATTTTGGTGAAGTGCTATTACCATTGATGCAGGTATGTTATTCTTTAATGTTGCTTCATAAGCAATGTCAAGTATTTGAATTAATTGAAAGAAAGCTATGTCCAGCAAGTGGACCAGTAAAGATTGAGGAAATCAAGTTACATCCATTCATGAATTTAAGATCAGATTTGATTCATAATACTATTAGTAAAATAAAATGCACATAAACTCCTACGTGAGAATTTCCTGTGAAATATTTCACTGCCATATTGTGCTATAATAACTTAGGAGATTCGCTAACACCACACTGTCATAGAGTGGAGTTTGATAGTATCCTCCAAAACATATAAATCTTTTATTCTCATAAATTTAACTTAAAAGCGGAATTCACTAGACAGACGTGCCCGTTAGTGAGACTGGTTGGTGGTTTTAAATCTCATCTTTACAAATTATATATGTTATGTGGAATAGTAACATACATATATAATTTGTAAAGATGAGATTTAAAAAGACGGTCTAAGGCACAGTGGGTTAATCACCTGTTTGCACGAAATGCCCATGATTAAAGAAACCATAGCATAGCATACATAAACGGATTTCTTACACGATTATACAAGTAATTATATTTCTGTACCTCCATAATTATATTATGAATATACATAATATACAAAGTAACTTTTTATTTAGGTGATAGTGCAATCAATTGAAAAAGCTGATGATGATTCTGCATTGAAAGTTCTCATAGAATTGGCAGAATCTGCACCTAAGTTCCTGAGACCTCAAGTTGAAGCAATATTTCAAGTTTGCATTAAGGTAATTATGTCTACTGTTATACATATCTGTACTTAGTTTTAAGTAAGCAGTAACTTATTTAAAAATGCTTTGTGCCTTTTATCTGTTGCTGATTGAATTCTCACACTGAAAAAGCTCAAATGCAGTTGAGATATTATTTGTTTTTATTTGTGTAGTAAAGTGTGTAAGACAATGGTAGTAGACAAAATAATATAGAAATGAAAATTGGTTTACTTTTTTTCATTTTAATTTGTTCCTTTTATATTTTTAATTGTAATTTACAAAATTATGGACACATAATTTATATTCTTAACTTAATATATGTATAAAAATAAAGTAATACAGTACAGTTACAGTAATAATTTGAAATATTTTTTATGTATAGGTCATAGCTGATACAGATGCTGAATCTAACTGGCGTCAGTTGGCATTAGAAACATTAGTGACACTCTGTGAAACTGCTCCAGCAATGGTCCGTAAGGTTGTACCAAATGCGGTACAAGCATTGACACCATTGGTGTTGGAGATGATGTGTGAACTGGACGATGAACCTGACTGGTCTCTGCAAGATGACGCTGCAGACGACGACAATGAAGAGTGAGTATTACAGATACTAAAGATTAATCATTACAATATTTTGATTTTTTGAAAATCATATTACTTAATGCTTTTATTCAGTGAAAGGCCTAATAATTATAAAGCTTTTCTGATAGTAAATTTTAAAAATAAACCTATAATAAATATAAGTCCAATAAACGTGTATAAAACCCCCAAATAAAAAAAATATTAGCATATGTTTGCCACAGATGAACTTTAGTCTGTATATTTATTACATATTTATTATTTCTTGAACATCTGACTTGACTTATGAAGACTGCTTATCTTCCCTAAACATGTAATCGATGGCAATGAGTTAGTCATATTCTATGTTATGACCTTGGTGGTCACTAGTGATGTAAGATTCATTAAATTAGCATTGTAAATTGAAAATTACTAAGCGAGAGGAATCTTACAAAAGCATTTATCAAGATAATTAGCACCCTGTGTTCCTTATACACTAAGGTGTCAGTCCCTTGATTACATTTATGCCCATTTGTTTACTCTCATGATCCTAAGTTTATAATTGTTAAAAAAAATTATAAATGAAATAAATATATCAATTGAAAAGTATTGAAATTGGATTTAGTTATATGCTCTGAAATGATATATTTGTCAATTATTTTTCTTGTTTTTCAGAAATTATGTGACAGCTGAATCAGCCTTAGACAGGATGTGTTGTGGTTTAGGTGGTAAAATTATGTTAGGCCTCATAGTAGGTCAAGTCCCAGTGATGTTGAATTCAGAAGACTGGAAGAAGAGGCATGCAGCTCTCATGGCTGTGTCATCAGCCGGAGAAGGCTGCCACAAACAGATGGAGCAAATGCTTGACCAAGTTGTTTCTGCAGTTCTTAACTACTTAACTGATCCTGTAAGTATATCCATCACACAGCTTTCTCATTTTTCGAAATAATGCCCAGATTGCTGAATGCAAATCATAGAAATAAAAAAAGCAAAAGCTCTAGTAATTAATAGCCTGAGTGTATATAAACTGGCAGTATGTCTAGAGGACTTAATATATATATTACTTACCAGTACAATTAATTCCTAAATTCGACCCATGGATTTAATCGTCTTTATTCCTTGTACAGCATCCAAGAGTCCGCTATGCAGCATGTAATGCCATTGGACAAATGTCAACTGATTTTGCACCTGTGTTTGAGAAGAAATTCCATGATAAAGTTGTTCCTGGCCTGCTATTAGTACTAGAAGATAATGCCAATCCACGAGTACAGGTAAAATTATATCTATATCATTTACAAAAGTACATAATTATTTTACAAATAAACATCAAAATCTTACTGATTATAACTTGTTTAGGCTCATGCAGCTGCCGCCTTGGTAAACTTCAGTGAAGACTGTCCTAAACCAATTCTGACTCAATATTTGGGACCATTGATGGGTAAACTGGAGGCTATTCTGACCACCAAATTTAAAGAGGTATAAATATTTTTAATTTTTATTATTTTTCATATTTATTTATATTATTATTCATATAATTTATTATGCATATTACTTTTAATATGAATGTCCAATGTTCGTTAGTAGTAAAACTTTACAAATAGTGCTATTACTTCCATAACATTGGAAAATCATTTGTGGCATTTGCTCCCTTTTTTCTTCCCATAAGAATTTAGGGATCTCAGTTCACATACATTACAAATATTTACTTCTGAATACAATTTCACACATTTGCCATAAACTATTTAAATATGTTTGTTCTCCTAATTACTAGTTGGTGGAACGAGGCACGAAACTAGTGTTGGAACAAATTGTAACTACAATTGCTTCAGTTGCCGACACAGTGGAGAAAGATTTTGTGGAATATTACGACCGCCTAATGCCCTGCCTAAAATACATTATCTCTAATGCTACCACAGACGAGTTAAAGATGCTTAGAGGAAAAACCATTGAGTGTGTCAGCCTTATTGGTAATATTATTATACTACTATTATAAATATATGCCTACTTGAGGCCTGTAAATCAAAAGTAACTGGAAACTTAAATCTATAGTTAAATCTCTGACTTCAATTAAAAGCATTTTCTCATTTTGCCAATTTTTTATAGTATAATGGGCAAACAAGTAATCATAGACTATCAATGACCATAAACATCTACAGACATGTTACCTTCCAACATTGGCCGTTATTTTGTGGAATATGTTAAGAGTTCCTTTAACAACTTCACGCCTGCAGCATATTACGTACTTGGATGTTATAACTGATTAGACTTATTAAATTACTAGTCTATTGTGTCAGTTATGCTTGTAAAATAGATTAGGTGAATAAATAATAAAATAATATGTTTGTCTGTATGAGTCTCTAAATTTTTATAAATTATTGCAGCATACTTAACAATAACAAGCCAATGTTCGTTGGTAACATTTCCTGATGGTATGCTTATCTCCATAACATTGGTAGATTATTTTTTTGTGACAGTTGCTTCGTTTTTACAGATGTTTAAGTATTAATGGATCTCACTCCACAAACATTCTAATATCATGGTAACTTTTACCTGCATCTTTATAGGTTAATATTATTTCTGTATATAATAAATAACTTTATCTGTAGACTTTTTACTATGTTTCAAATTGTTAATTTGGGCACAATACACACAGACAAAAATTTATAAATCATTATTTGGACATTTATCCACCTTGATTTCTGCTACTAATGGTCAAAGGTCAAAAAATGTCAACTTGTAATGTTCAAGGCCTCGTACCTAAGCAAGGTATAGATTGATTATACTTTGGATTTTCTCATAAATATAGTCCTATTGATTATACAGTCATCAAAACTTATCAACACTATATGTATTATGTTGACCTTTGCAGGTTTGGCAGTTGGAGAAGAGAAGTTTATATCTGATGCGTCTGAAATTATGGACATGCTTTTGAAAACGCATACAGAAGGAGATCAATTGCCAGCAGATGACCCACAAACATCATATTTGATTTCAGCATGGTCTAGAATATGCAGAATAATGGGTAAAATATTATTTTTTAACCAAATTCCTAATATGGCTAAGATTTATTAAATATTTTGCTTTTAAAAACTGTATTCAATCAAAATTATATTTACCTAACTAAATGGAAAAACAATAAAAATATGTGTTCTGTTTACTTATGCAGTATATTTACTTTTGTGCAGGTAAAAAGTTTGCTCAATATTTACCTATGGTAATGGAGCCAGTTATGCGAACTGCGGCTATGAAGCCAGAAGTGGCATTGCTAGACAATGATGACCTAGAGACTATTGAAGGAGATTTAGATTGGCATTTTGTGACTTTGGGAGAACAGCAAAACTTTGGAATCAAAACTGCTGGTAAGCTTATAAATAATAATTGGATTTTAAATCTGAATTATACAAGGTTGATAATAAAAAGAGGCATTAAATTAAACCACATATACAAGGGAAAACAGTAAATCCGAAACTATTAAAAAAAAGTTAACGGCAAGTATACGAAAATACTTTTTTCAAACAATCTAAATAGCGAAAAAATAATCATGCTTTGTACCGGACGGCTATACTTCAAACGGGGTGAATGTCCCTGGCGGTCTATGGGCGGCCGGGCTCTCGATCAGCTGATGATACAGCATATACGACGTGAGAAAAAAATTTTAAATTCCCGTGGCTAAACTATTGCTCTGATTTAACTGATTTTTGTTGTGTACCTTGGAAATTATACACTAAATTTGCGGTTTCATTTGTGCTGTGTAATAATGTATTTGCAAAACATAATAGGCGCGCTTAATAGTAGTACTACACAGTATCTATATGTGTGATAGCTATTAGTTCTTGATTAGTATTCTAGTTGGTAAGCTGTCATAACAATTTATTTAGTAGGTATATATATGGGCTATTTTCCAGTATTAAAAATAAAAGCTTATTGAATGTAATCTATATTTAATATGATTTTTAAAAACATTATGTAGTGAAATAATTTGTAAATAATCAATATTTTATATTAAAATCTATTTTAAAAAATAATTATTATTTATAAGTCACGTGACACGAAACGACGTGTAATTGACGATGACGTAACACGTGCATGAGCCAACAAATCATAGAGGCTGATTCCGAAATCTACTGATAGTACCAGTTATACACAATAAAGTATATTTCATGCAATCAATGATTCATAGAGTGCGCGCAAGATAACTTTGCGCGCGGCCGAAATTGGAACTAACTCGTGTCCGCTGTCTTGTCGTTTACGTCAGGTGTATTGTATATTGCATATTTGACAGGTAATTATTAAGGCTGCCATAACAATTAAACTTCCCTCATTATCTGGATATGCTATTAACTTTTTTTAGTAGATAATTATTAATATCACGTAAATATTAATAATGTACACGTCTTAGTCATTGAGTTATATGTACTACTAGAGAAGACATCTCAACTAGATTTTGTGTCATACGTATTAGAGTCCTTGTCTAAATGTGACGTCTTTGAGTACAATTTTTATTTCATAAAATGCCTTCGTGTGTATTGAGATATTGTTCAAATAACTCAAGAAACATTTGTAAAAATCAAGGAGTGTACTTCCATCAGTAATTTAAACACATTTATCTTTAAAATACGCTTAATTAAATTATTTTTACAATTTACTGCAACGTTTCAGGCGTTGTCAAATGTTTAT
>LUGF01000932.1:0-14181 GCA_001625245.1 Calycopis cecrops
TCGGTTGGCTATAACTACAGCGAATACTCAACGATGATAAATTATTAATGTAGCTTGGACAATGGAGATAGATGTGGCTACAGGTTGTCATTTAATAATACTAGCTAATGTAAATGGATAGCTAGAGATATGTGAAGAAACATGCTCTTGGTCTCGACATCTAAGAAGAAAACAGGCATTTTAAGTCTTCAACTTTTCGATTTTAAAAACACAGAAATTAAAATCTTCCAACGGTGAATTCACAATCCTGTGTTGACGTCACCATGTGTCATGGTCGTGATGCATGTGGAGTTAAATTAAAACGCGGGTAGGAAACCGTACTTACTTATAGTATGTTAGTAAAATTGCACATATTCTTAAAATCATTTTGAAGAAGACTATACCAGAATTCAACTATCCTATATATCTATCTGATACCAAGCAAAGGGCAGATTTAAGATGTTTACCCTAACTGAAGACGCGAATGATTATCTTGAAACTAAGCTGAAATAAAGAAAGAATAATGCAATAGGAAAAAATGGCCACATATGCCAACAGACGCATCGTATATTCTCGTACCATGTCATTATTATTTTATCCATTCACGGTGTAGCACATTGAATATTCTACTTCAGCGTTTAAAGATTCTAGACTAACTTGATGTCTTAATCGATTCTAGATGAATCAAATGGCCTAAAAGTGAATATTATAGACGCGTTGGGCATCTTTTGACATGGGAAAACCTTGGATTTCGTGACACCATTTCCGCCAGCACGTCTAGCGTAATCATAGATATCAGAAGTAAAAATACTTTTTATAACTTCGTTTGCACGTAAGAATTCAACTACTCCAAGTGAGTATTTTTGAGAGTATAAATGAATATTTTAACATGTTTTTATGATGATGGTTGAGAAGTACTTATGTATTGTCATTTCAAAGACATTCATTTGAACCATAAAAGTTATTAATTTCCTTGATCTATGCCTAGTTGGATTTAGTCAATATATCACATGTTTTTTTGAAGTAAAACTTGAAGCTGGCGAAAGCATTACAAAAATCACAGATCAGGCGAGGCCAATGAATATTGCCATTCAAATTAAAAATAAAATTCGATTTAAGTGAAACTTTATTAAATTAATTTAAAATTCGATTTAAGTGAATTTAAAAAATAAACATCATATGACATGTAACTACGGTAATGAAAATCAATAATTAAGTTTTATTTCAGTTGTGTCGTCTACGCTGAGTTTGTTTCGCCGGTTCTCCTCAGGACAGGGCTAGGGTTGAACAGGTTTAATTGTTGACGTTCTAAAAGTAATTCTTGTAATTCTATTTTGAATAAAAACTTTTCTTTCTTTCTTTCTTTCTTTCTTAAAGCACACACTTTTTTATATATTTATATATAGGTAAACGGGTATTATTTTTATATAGGGAAACGAGCAAATGATTCGCTGAACGTTAGGATGATATTGACGCCCATAGAGAAACAAATCAACATACGATATAAAGTCGCGTAGCTGTAATTAACCAGAGATTTTACGAACTGTATGAAACTTTCACTTCTTATGTATTTATGAGAGTTTACTCCTTAAGAACGTGTTGAAAAACACGATTCGAAAGTGATGACAGATGTGCAGCTAAGCGCATGCGCACCTTATGGTGATGTTACACTCAATTGCTCAATCGCCGTTTTACATTTATACCGCACTTATTGTTTCGTAAGATACTCCAAAAATACCATTACATTTATCTAATAATACACACAAAAGCCCATTTTATTTAAGCCCCAAGTCCACGAAACACAAACACGATGAAATAGGGGACTTGAAATTATACAGCAGATACCGAGCCACTTCCTTATACGAATAGATCACGAAAACGCCTGAGAAAGTGTCACGTGTTTCATATAATGTGCCATACGCAACGGAGGGCCACGCACACGGTACGATTCATCGGTACGATTGTGTCAGATCGATGGATACGGCATCGGTTGTGTCAATCTATATATTAATACGTGAAGCAAAAACTTCGGGTACAGTTTTGCGAAAATTGTGCGGTATGAAATTTGGCACACTTATAGTTAATGTTAAAGAGAAGTGTAGAAATAATGCTTATAGGTACATTAATTCAATAAATAAAACACTACACACACTACCATGCATTTGACACATTGATACATATGACATCGTATAAATTATTGATGAAATTTCTATGTTGTTTGCAAGGGTTGAAAATTATACACAAATGGAATACCGTATTCACACTTACATAACATGTAATAATATATAATATTATGATATTTTTTTTATAACAAAAATGTTTCACTTAGAATTTCGATCTTCGCGAGTTCACTAATAAGCAAAGATTCCACAGTAATTGTAATTTTAATTAATCGAACTAAATTAAACCCGTTGGAATGTAGTCTGACAGTTGTATTTTCAGTTTAATTTATAATTTTGGATCATGACATGTACAGACAAATCGTACCATGTATAGGGCCCTTCAAGTATAAGGGTACCCACATAAGGGCTTATTACATTTGTAGATGGAGGCTTACCCCACGTGTATAGACGTCTTATGAACTAATTAATGTCTGTATTTTCGTGTACTTAATCAACTTATGCCTTTGAATAATACTCGGTTTTAGTTGTGTCGTGCGAAATGATGAATGGGTATTGTAAGTGATATGATCACTAGCTGATACGCGCGGCTTTGTCTGCCACATTTATTTGATAATATGATAAATTTGTTGCGTTCAGAATTTATATAAGAAACATAACAAGCAGTTGATTAGACCAGATCACCGTTAGTGACAGCTACGTAGTCGCACTTAGTACGGCGAGTTACGGAAGAAATAGGAAATTGGCTCTATGAAGACGAGTCCGACTGGGTTCCTAACGACAACGGATCTGGACTGGATAGACCTTCATTAATAGTTTTTGATTCGACCGGAAGACCTTACGATCTGTGGTCGAACATGCCTACCACCAGACAATGAGAATGCGGAGCACTTTTATACAGGGTTAAATTTTAATCACCGGCCAAATTTTTAGATTTGGTTCAGAATCGATAATACATTCGATTTATGAAATAAAAAACAAATTAAAATTTTAAAAATATTTTTTTTGTCCTACACTAAAATTGTTATCGTGTAGACAACTAACTCCACGCGCACTATTCAACTGTTCGGAGCGAATAGCAATGAACTCTGTAGGTATATGTCCTTGACGCGTTGCCTCCGGCTTTAGCGTCCGACAGCTGTTTGAGCCTTGAGATCGATACACTTCGTTTGCGATCAACGATCGATGTATTTTTAAGGACCATTTCAAATTTCGATTTTTTTTAACAAAATATTACAATTAGACGATAGAATAATATTTTGCGGAGTTTTAGGTTGAAATGTAAAAAAAATGAATTCCACATGATACGTCCGTGCAGTTGTAATTGGATAAAGTCAATTATATTAGTGACTACGTTTTGAAAATTCGCATCTGACGTTTAAAATAGTACTTGCACGACTTCTTAGAAGACCATTGGTTATACAGTCGTGGTATTTTTAATAGCACAAGGGGGCAAACGAGCAGTCGGAGTCATTTTCTTGACTACCGAAGCCCATCCACATTCATAGACATCCGTATAGAGGTATCATTGGCCGGTGACCAAAATTTAACCCTGTATGTATATACAGGGTAAAATTTTGGTACACGTACACAACCGTAACACGGTAGTTATAGCATTCCTGCGAGTGATACTTATACACAAACAAGAGGCAATGCAGTAAGTGCTATGCTAGTGCTGGTATGCAGCTCTATCGGGCCGGCAAGACCTCGCTTACATGAAACCGTCGCAACGTGATAGCTATGCTGTCGCTATTCGTGCGTTAATAGAAATTCAGGTTGTCCATTAGAGGTTGAAAAGGGAAGTTAGATAACGCACCTGCACAAAAAATACGCGGATGTTTATGTGCGGAAATCACCAGAGGACTGCCTGTCTCAACTACAAAAACAACAAAGCCTGTTTACCCTACAACAGCATTGTTGGTTTGCTTGTAAAAACGATATTTCTTTCGGGCGTCTCAAAAGGCGATGACATAGCGCGATCGAGCCAAGTCCTTTATTAAAACCGGAGGCCGGCTTATCGGAGTTTTTCGTCCCGAATACCCATCGTCAGCTTTTAATCAAGCTATGATAAAGCAATTGAAAATTCGACCCATTATCGAATGTTCGAGAGTTGGAGGAATTCGACAGTCTCAAAGAGTATGGAGGGTGGAGGTATGGAGAGTCATCTGTGTATAAGAAAAAGTGTACATCGAAATGCATTAAATTAAAATAGCGTCTTAACATTAGGGTAAGTTTATTTTTACTACATTATTTTGTACTACGCAAGTAGGTGAAATTTTCAATAATTAACTACTTTAGTCGCGAATAATATTATTCTTTTTAACTCGGATATTATTACTTCAATTTGTTTTGCAATTACTACATTCATATCATATACACTATCCATCCTCCTATCTTCCAGAATGGCGCTGGTGTACAGACATTCTGGAAGGTTTTATTATAGCATACACACACTTTTTCCTATTTTCTACCATATGAGATGATTCTCCTTACCTCTCCTCTCCATATCAAAGAGGCAGAGCATCAATCAGTGAAACAAAGGGCAGTTTGATCTACGTGACCGTCATACATATGTCGGATTTACATTAGTTTTGTTTTACTTACGTTTATTCCATTCGATATTGTGATAAAAAGCAAATTTTATAATCTTTTGTTAGAGACTTGCGTGTGGAATGTGAAGGATTCAGTTGGGATCTTAATAACTTCTAAGGTTCTAAACGGCATATCAAAATGGAATGTCGGACTGGTCAGTAATACAAATGTGTGCATGGCAAGGCATATGCGGATTATTGGGCGTCGGTAAGCAATAATTGGACTCTATTACCCGTTTAGCATAGGATGCTAAGAAAAGAAAAATATCGTATCAACTATGAAAATGTTATTTTGCTGATTTTGAGTGTTAAGTATACAAATAGACCATAGACGCACAACAAAGTAATCCTTAAAAGAATCCACTTTTTTAAGATAAAAATAACATGAAATTTCTCGCATCACTCAACCAGATTTCAATACGAGCGATGTGCCACTATTAAGTTAAAACCATACTGACGATATAATCCTCTAAACTGTGCCTACAAAGAAAATTCCTAATAGCTACTACCTAGGCTTACATAACAATAATATATACGATGATATACCTATTACAACGTAATCATATTATGTAAATATCAATGGATAAAACAAGAGTATATTATCTACAAAAAATAACCGCTTATGTAAACAACAAGATCGAAACATGCTCAAACCTTCATCCTTATTCCTTACACGGTTGATGTAACGTTTTGAACGTTTTTTCATAGTATAAGCAAGCAAACAAGTCGAAGCCTTCCTGTCTACTGACGCCCATAGATATCCGCATATAGGGTCTACAGATGCGTGACCCTGCTTCCTCTTCCCACTTCACGAATTTGATTTCCGCGTTTACAACTCGTTCCCACCTACCGCGTAATTTCGGCGTATTATCTCTATTTCCCTATATACATAACTAGCTGTGCCCCGCGTTTCACCCGCGTTTAATTTCTAAGAAATCCATATAAACTTCAACACCCTATTTCACCCCCTTAGGGGTTGAATTTCTAAAAATCCTTTCTTAGCGGATGCCTACGTCGTAGCATCTACCTAGGTGCCAAATTTCAGCTTGAACCTTCCAGTGGTTTGGGCTGTGCGTTGATAGATGGCTATGTCACGTATGAGTTTTATATATGTATATATATAGAAATTATCGTGTCACAATGTTAGTTACCACACTCCTTGAAACGGCTTGACCGATTCATATGTAGGTATACCGTGTGCATATCGGGTATGTCTGAGAATCAGCCAACATCTATTTTTTCGCGGGGTCGAAACTTACGCGGGCGTACCCGCGGGGAATAGCTAGTTGTATATAAAATATCCTCTAAGATCAATGTTATAGAAATACATAGTTGAGTGTCAGGCGGCGCCCTATCGACACAGCTTTCCTTTTTGCGAGATGATTGATGGCGTCTTCCCTCCCCAATATTGACGTTATCTGAGCCTACGTACTCCGTATTGTCCCTATCATTGTTTTTAACCGCCCTATTTCGGTGTATTCAAACTTCTCTGCCTTAAATGTGGGTACGTTCAAAAGATTACATCAACCGTGCAAGGGTATGGAAAGGTTTGGGCATGTTGTTTACATAAACATAGTACATAATATATATATATTGGTATATTGGTAAGAGGTAGTGCCACACTGCATGCTTGCATGCAGTCCAATTGGGCCGGCACGACCGGGGAGGTACCTCTCGCTTACACGAGACTGGCGTAAAGTGACAGCTGTGCTGTCGCGTTTCGTGCGGTGTGTAAGTAGCCGGTGGCCCATGGAGGTGGGAGGAGAAATGAGGGTAGCCCATCTGTATAGCCTCTATGCGGATGTTTGTGGGCGTCGGTAGTCATGAAAATGGCTCCGGCTGCTCGTTTGTCCTTCTATATCGTAAAAAAAAAATACATATTATATTGCATACAGTCGAATTGGGCCGGCACGACCGGGGATGTACCTCCCGCTTACACGAGACCGGCGTAAAGTGACAGTTGTGCTGTCGCGTTTCGTGCGGTGTGTACGTATCCGATGGCCCATGGCGGTGGGAAGAGGAAGGAGGACAACGCACTTGTATAACCTCTATACGTATGTCTGTGGATATGGATGGGTGTCGGTAGTCATGAAAATGGCTCCGACTGCTCGTTTGCCCCCTTATGCTATTAAAAATAACAACAACTATAACTAACGGTCTTCTAAGAAGTCGTGCAAGTACTATTTTAAACGTCAGAGGCGATTTTTCAAAACGTAGTCACTAATTTAATGGACTTCATCCAATTATAGCTGCACGTACGTATCCTGTGGAATTCATTACCTAAAACGCCGCAAAATATTATTATCACCGTCAAAAGCAACTAAAAGTAGGCAATCAAAATCCTGGAAGTATCCGCGTTGCAAAATGAACTCTACTCCATTCCGCGATGATAGAATTTAGAGTGGGACGATAATAATTCAAATGGAATTAACCGTCCGCCTGCGACACTGCTTGGGTTTTATTCATCTAGCCGAGGATGAAGCCATGTGCGAAATTTCAATAAAACTGCGAGCGATGTTTCGGTTTGATTCAATAATGTGCTCTTAATTGCGGAGTGTTTACTTTCAGGGAGATTGGTGTTTTTGTTGAGGGCAATTGGGGGTTTCTTTGTGGTAAAAAAACGACGTCGGTAAAAAATTAAGTCGTTCAATACGACCGGACGGTACATGTTGCTCAAATAAAACCGGGTTTTGGTTATGGCGAAGCGTGGTTTGTGTGACAGATAGACCAATGTTTCTTTCTTTTTTTCTTTCAATTGGTGAAGTATAAATGGGAAGCCCAATTGCAGAATGTTTACTTGCAAGGAGATTGACGTTGCAACTTTGTTATTGGGGGGTCTGTATTGGTGAAAAAAACGAAGCTTGTTGAATTGAGTCATATCTTACTTACATAAGACCAGGGTAAAGATTTACTTTTTAATGTCGAATTAGGCGTGGTTAGTGAATGTTCTGTAGAGCAATGGGGGAGGTGTGAAAAGGGAAACATTTAATTGCGGAAGGCTTTGTTTCATGGAGAATAATGATGTTGCTTCATTTTTCAGTTTGAAGCATGGCAATCGCCAAACTATGCATCTCATTTTCTTAAATTGACTTTGTGCAATTTCTTTCCTCCTGCTTAGGGAGATCTACTACTACAAGAGGTGCCGTTCAAATGAAAATCATCGCAAAGTGACAGCTACCCCTTCGCGTTTCGTGCGGTCTGTATGTTTCTGTGACTCATCAGAGAAGTAACAATGATGGAGGGCAACACTTCTGCGTAACGACTATATAAACGTCTACGCCCGTAGATTCAGTCGCTTCACACACACACACACACGAACACATGGCTTCGGTCACTCGGTGGCCTCCTGATAGGTAAGTACCTACAATAAAATGGCTGTGTCACACGGACGGACGGACAGACAGGTAATATGACGAATCTAAGGGTTCCGTTTTGCCATTTGGCTACGGAACCCTAAAAATAAGTGCATCTACAAGTATAAAGATTTCACTGATATCGAATTTATAAAGGCGTATGTTAGAAGACTATAAAAATACAGATGATAACCGTTAAAAATGAAAAATTCTATACAAAATAAAGAGCTATAAAGTTTTATACTTGTGACATTTTATGTTGCAAGCTCGTAAGGGCTTTTCATCTTTTAGAGTACACTGACAACAATGTCTTATCTGAAGGTAGGGCTTGATTAAAATCCTGGCTTTTTTCCGAAAATCGATGACCTACTTATCATTTCGTATCGCCCTGTCTCATAGATAGATAGATAGACAGCTATTCGATATCGAGGGTGAGGTGGAATTTCATCTTCGAGAGCGGTTCCCAGCTACGCCATTTATTTCAGTTTGGTCGATTTCTGCCGTTGGCTTTGGTCAATAAAATAGTTGGCGATATTATCTTAAGAGGTTTCTGTGACATTATTTATGTTAAACAGTTTGTTTTGTTTAACTTCTGTATTATCGTTTATTGTCTTTTTTTTAATGTTGCTATATCTTTTTATATAAAGATATCCATACGTAGCATATGTATGCATGGAAGCATTAAAGTAAAAAGGAGGATGTTTGTTAGTTTATTAAATACTTACGAAATCAGCTTGTGAATGAACCGGACTCACCTGAAAATAAAGAAATAGTTTTAATCAAATCTGATTCAACATTTCTGTTTCTATGTCCATCATTAGACTAAAACATGCTGATGATTTTTATCTAATATACCAATATAATAAGGTCTTCAATTGAAAGTCGTTAATTATAACAGGTTTCAACTTGAGATCTGATAAAAGAAATACATTTATTTTAATTCTACTCATATTAAGAATGCCTAAGTTTTTTATTTATTTTTTACGCAAAAATTATTCTTTTATTAAATTGATCTAACAGTATAGGTGTGGGTGTCTTTTAACAAAAATCCTATAACAAATTTAAATGAATCTATTAACAGTGTTTGTGACGTTTAAAAAACGTGTAATAACATTAAACTAATTAAAATAGTTAGTACAGAGTCGGGGAGTTGCAGAGCAATTTCAAAGCAACCTCTGCGAGACAAACATTTGCATACGCCACAAAAGGCGACGGCTAAGACAAAGCCGATGCAGCTTTTGAAGTAACAATAGACATTACAAATGGGAGCGAGGATACCGAAGGCGAAACCGACGTCTCCTTTATGCAAGTGCGATTGGTGCGGTGCAGCTGAATTCGTACGGCGCGACTGGGAATGTACTTACGTCTAACCGGCAATATAACCAGCAACTATGTTATATTGCCAATAAGACGTACATGGAACATGCTGTTTGTGGACGGCTCGGAGAATTAGGGAAAAATGTTTAGTGTATGTGTTGTCTATGTTTAGTCATAGACAGTATACTGAATACTCATACCAAAGATGATGTCTATGGTTAGGTACCGATGACAAGAGAGAGAGTGGGGTGTTTGACATTACGACCATGACTTATTGACAAGCATATCACCGTAGTTGACCGTAGGTAGAGAGCTGCGGATTACTAGTAAAGATGCACTTAGGCATCAGCTGTCAACTCTGATCTGTCAGACTTGTTCTACTTCCACTTGGCATGTGTATGTAATAGATTCTTGAAGGCATTCGCAAATTTAAGTTTGCTTACTTACATAAGTTGGATTACTGATCACGCAGCTTAAGAAAAGACAAGCAAATATTGCCTTCTGTGGTTCACCTAATTTCTCGCGGAGATACTTATGCCACTGGTTGGTACGGAACCATCGTTGTGTGCGTCCGATTCGCACTTGGCCGGTATTTTTATTAAAACGTTCATAAGGTTTCTAAAAGCGATACAAGCTGTGACAGCTGCAGTGAAATCATCAACTCAACTAGTATTTTTTTATAGTATAAGGGAAAAACGAGCAGTCGGAGTCATTTTCATGACTACTAAAGCCCATAGACATCAGCATAGAGGTTATACAGATGCCTTGCCCTCCCTCCCCCTCCAACCTTCATGGGCCACCGGCTACTTACACACAATTTTGAGAAATTGAAACAGCTCATCCGCCAGCTTGCAATATTATTACAATCGAAAATATCTTTGCAACTTACAGAATTTCGCCTGTCGAAAACAATTTGAATGAGGACCACCGGGACAATATTGTCTTAGTATATATTTACATTTAATCAACGGAAAACGTCAATATATTGTGTGTATCTTATTAAAGCAGGCATTCTTTGAAACGGCAGCAAAAAAATTATTATACTCTTCTCTTTCTATCTCTGTGGGCCACCGGCTATTTACCGCACGAAACGCGACAGCACAGCCACTTTATGCCGGTATCGTGTAAGCGAGAGGCTCCCCGATTATGCCAGCCCATTTCGATTGCATTTAGCGTGGCACTACCTTTTACTACTACTAATAATACAGTCTAAGTATTTTCAATTTTTCACCGTCCGTAATACTTGAGACAATCGAGTCAAAAATTTAAGAAGTAAAAAAAATACACCAATTATATTATAAATATCTGTTACATTTCAAAAGCTTTTTAACTTAAAGCCTGTTTTCTAATAAGAAAACATTTTAGGTCTTTATCGTTAAATCGCCGAAAATATCTATGATAATCTCGTTTTGTTTGCAGATGACCTGAAGCACTAAGTGCGAGTCGGACTCGCATACCGCGGATTCCGTACGTTCCAGAAAATAAAAACATGGTTTCTCATAGCATTTGTATGAACGACAAAGTTGTATTTGCGTTTTTTTTTTATTTCTCAAAACTCAAAACTAATAATGATATCTCGCTCGAACCAATTTGCCTTGATAGTTTTCATTGAGATCTACGGGATTTTTTTTAGATTTCTCATTAAGTTATTTTTAAAAGTTGGAATTTTTCCACTTTGGATGCGTCTCTCTCTTAAACAATTGATTTTGATGAAAAATGGTTTTAGTAACCTCTAATGTCATTTTTGAAGACCTATTCATAGACACCCCTCACATACAGGTGGATAAAAAAAATATTTTTAGATTCAGTTCTTCGTATGGAGTGACCCCCATACAAAGAAATGAATCTGTGAGTGTGTGTTTATTCTTTAATTTATTTATTTTTATTCAAAATTCGACAAGCGGTTCACAAAATACATTAACTTACAAAGTTTCCACTACGAAGGCCCAACAGTTTCAAAAAAAATGGCTGTGTCATACGGACGGACGGACGGACAGACAGACATGACAAATCTATAAGGGTCCCCATTAAGTCGTCTGCCATTTGGCTACGGGAAAAAGCTTTATTGTTGCTTTAGCAAATGGACACATTTTTACATTAAATAAAAAGTAATTAAAAACAGAGACGAGAAATATAAATATAATACTATAATGGGACATATCCATTGGCAGGACTTTTATCCAGGCACTGATTTTCAGTACCCTACCACCATAATTATACACTATACGACGTATGTCATTCAACGTTATGTTAAAACGCTTCAACTGTATTTAAAAATAAGCAATTTTATAGAATAAGGGGACAAACGAACAGTCGGAGCCACTTAATTACTACCGACTAACACCCATAGATATAAACATAAGTTACACGTGAATTACCCTAAAGCATGGGTTAATTAATCGTAATCGACTTTATAGTGAGAATAAATGAGTTATTGATTCAGTTACACGATATATGCACGTAACAGATTTAAAATCAATTCAAAGCGTTGGCAAAGCGACGAACGGGCGGGAAAAAAAAGTTGTGAAAAAAAGTAAATAAATTTTAAACGGGGAAATTCCAAATTTAATTTTCGCGTTTCATATTTTTTGTCAAGGGCATGTTTCCCGCCATAAAACTCATGTAGTTTTTTTTTGTAACCGTTCGGCTCAAGTGCTCTTTGTTCCACAGAATAAATTTACATCTTAACAAATGCTTGCCTGAATAAAGCTTTTTGCTATACCAGGCTCTAATACGTTCTTAATGAAACAATGAGAGTTTAAAACAATTACGTACAGCGAGACCGCACTCTGCGTTACATTTAATTCAATTATAACGTAATTCCAAACTGTTGATGCCATATATTTTATTAGTAACACAAACAAAATTACTAATTGATGTGCGGGGGTAATGACCCAATTAGTGTAACACGGGAAGTCTACGGGGCTGATTAATGGTGAGGGACATGGTGTTTTTCATGTTCTCAGATTTTGACACATAATTTGCGTAATTGCGTTTTGCGTCAAGCCATTGTGATTTATTGTAAATCAACAGTAGACAAAGTATAAATATTACGATATAGAAAAATTAAAACTTTTTTTTTCTTTTAATCAAACTAACCTATGTTTATGTACCCTACCTCTCAGAATGTGTGTACAAAGTTCAAGATAAGTAGTTGAGCAGTTTTAGCGTGAAAGCGCAACAAACAAACTTACATTTATATTAGTAGGGGTAGGCCTATTTAAGCACAAATTCTGTATCCTGAAGTCGATTTGATAAATTGATTGTATCACCCCTTGCAACCCTCCAACCGAAAGTATACGGAGCGAAACGAGAGGCGCGGGGTCTTTCCTCGGGGTCTCCACGACTATTGCTTAACTTACACAAACTATTTATTATGGTCCCTTACTTGTCAACTCTCCCCCTGAGTTGACACCACAACAGCGCTCGGTGTCAGTCCCTTTGAATTGAGAATAGAAAGATAAATAATCAAGGCTTTGACTGCTTACCCCCTTATACCTCTAAAAACTGTCTACATAAATTTTACTTTTGGCGTCATCATATGTTAGTATTAATTAGAGTTTTTGGAAATAAGTCTGCACGATTTTAGCGTTATCATTTTTGTATGCGTATTTAGCGTTACTGTAATATTTAGATACTAGTTATTCAATAATTATTATATATTTTATAGTAGATTACGTTACGTGTGACTAAGTGGTTTATAATTGCACGGCATGAAGTTGGTGAAGTTGGTTGGAGGTTCATAAACCATCAAAATAATAACTATCGTAATAGTTATATGAAATTTGAGAAGTGTAATAATAGACTATTAAAGCCACGGAAAATTGTGCCGTAAGTGCGGCTTTAAGCCACGTACATTTTCTTTCTTTCTTCTCTATAGCAATTGTAATGTAAGGAAAACCTATTTTCTTTTTTTATATTTGTGGACTTAACACACCACGTTAGCCTAGCCCCGTGCTAAGTACCGTAAGGACTTGTGTTACGGGTACTAGACAAGGGAAATATATTTAACATGTTTTATAAATTTAAGAAATTTCATATATTTAAGATTTTTATTATAGAAATACATATAATACATAGATAAACATCCATGACCCAGGCGGGATTCGAACCTGCGACCCCTGGCGCAACATGCTCAGCTTATCCGAGCCCTGTACCACTGCGCCAGCCTGGTCGTCAAAGTCAAGATTATAAAATGACTGTTTATTTTTTATGGTTTTCTAATGAATAAAAAAATTCTTTTCAGGCTTTATCGGCCTGTCGTTGAACATACCGACAAAAATATGCCTATCTTGTTTTTTGTGCAAATGACCGAAAGCTATAGAGTTTACACGAATTGTTTTATCTTTCCATCTCGTTATTTTTAAAGCGCTTGAACTATATTTAAAACAATCAAAATAATAAAAAAAATATAAAGCATAAATTCGCTCTTATGCTAAAACCGTTGATGTATTACACAGATTCGAAAAACAACCTTCCTGGCGACTACGGGAGCGAAATATGAAAATAAAACATGAGAGTTGTGTACTCTCTCTTAACAGGGTCTTCGTATATAACCCAATCATGTACCAACAGTATTCACGTCAACAAGCTTATTATTCAGAGAGACGGGACGTCAATTTTCTTCCAATTCTTTTATTACTCGATTTTCATCGATTTATTTGCGAATTGAGGATGCTGGATTCACTGGAATTTCGTATTTATCCCGAACGTATAAGGGTTGAAACTCGCTTGGACGATGGAGGATCCTTAACGAGTACGAGAAGTATGTTGGAGCAAATGCATATGAGCCCGTGTATGTCTTCAGTGCACTTTTATTTC